>PVKS010028589.1:0-26275 GCA_004027875.1 Aplodontia rufa
TCTTGGAGCAACTAAGGCCATGAGAAAAAACTAAATAAAGTTGTTTCTCTCTTTCTCTGTCTCTCTCACTGTCCTTCTCTCTTTAAAAAAAAAAAAAAAGATTGCTCCTGTATTATCTGATGCCAACTAACTTTATCAAAACTAGGAAAATCACCTCATTATGCTTATGTTCTTTGGGTTTCTTTTTTTCAATAAAGAAATTGAAAGATACATGGATTTATTAAACATTTTAAAAGTCATTTTATATTTGACATGTTGATTGATAGATTTAAAAAGATTTACAAATAAGACAGAAATAGCAATCCTAGACTCAAGAGAGTAATAGAAATCAAAATTCACATTTGTTAGTATTTATAATTCAGTATTAAGTAAAATGCATGAAACAAAGAAGTATAAAATATGCTGTAGAAGTTTGAAGGAGAAAGATTCTTTGCATGAGATTTCAGGAAGACTTTCCTTGTGTTATCATTTGAATAATATGTACGATTCTTACCTACATCACAGAGGTCAATCTGCTTTAGTTAACATATTGACTCAAATGTTCATCTCATCTAGAAAAACCATCACAGAAAATTCAGAAAAATGTTTGACCAAATGTCTGGGCATCCCATGTCCTACTTAAGTCAACATGTAAAAATATCCATCACAAGAGCTTTCTTATCAAGAGAGATATAATAGGGGAATATTGTTTGCTCAGTGATAGAGGGTTTAAGATAAAACTTGAGAGATTACAAAGACCCTCAGAGACTTAAAATCTATCCAGGGATTCATTAATATATGACAATATTATAAAATACAAACATACTTTACAAGAATATAATTCTGTATTCAAAATAGCACATAAATTTTCATTATTGTATTTTAATTTTATTGTAGAGTTTCATAAATTTTAAATCTTTTTCTGATAATATACAAAGCTAGATAGACTTTAGACAATTATATAGATTGCAGGGAATGATTTTCCTGTATTAACTAAATTTTTTTTAATTGAGTTGTTTAAACTTTTTGTATAAGACACTTGGTATGGGAATTTACAAGGGTAGGGATGAGATGCATAGCTTATATGGTATTCCTAAAATTTAAGTTGGTAATTGTGAAAATAGAATATTTCTATGTCAAGAGTGGAAAAGTTTCATTTCACCTAAGTTTCCCTTAGCTATTTCCTCCCTCTGTTGGAAACCATGCTTATAATTTTTTTTGCAAAATTCAGTTCTCATGCCTCCTAATAAATGTTGTTTTTACAGAGTAAGGTTAGTGTTCCATATTATTCCATGTTGCCCATGATGAATACTTAAACTGTTTTTTCCTACTACAGTCTACTCATATTAAAACTGTCAAAAATGTTTTATATTTAATTTTCAAAACAAAATAATACATAGAAGAGAAATTACAGAAGTTTTAGAGAAGAAATGGGAATAAAATTATCAAAAGGCATATAGCAAAAGATTGTACACTAAAATAGGAATAAATATTCCATATCATAAAAGCCATATAAAGGACTTACTAGAATGAAAAAAACATGAGAATGAAATTTCATGTTGTTGATCAAAATTAGTCCTAGATTATACTGATGATTAGAGTAGTAAAACACTACTTCAGAATAAAAATGTTTTTATTGGAACCACTTTAATTTTCTTGCATGACAATCATATATCCCCTGAGACATAAACAGAGACTACTTCATCTCCACCCAGTCCTGCCAACCAAAGTAGGCAAATTCTCTTGCATCCAGCCAACTTCACTCAAGGACTTTGCTTATTTGGCAAAAACAAGTGGTTGTATTTTTGATCTCTGAACTTATAATTTAGAATACATTTTGGGGAATCCATTATAATAGTTGATTATCATAACACTACACTATGAAAATACACCATCTACAGCAATGAGCAAAGGATGCAATGTGAAGCATGTGAAAAATTTACCAAGTGCTGAATTAAGTCCTCCTTATGGGCTACAAAGTTAAAGATGGCAGAGATGATTTTATCTAATGCATCACATTTTCTCTTATTTTCTATTGTGACATCAATGGAGGTGAAACATGAAAAAGACAAGGAATCATGACTAAATGGAAATAGTCTTTGATGAAGCCATCATAATCCCGTAATATGTGACTTCCCACAGACATGGGTTACTTCTCTTCTTAGGGTTTCTGTGTACTTCATCCCTTTGTTTTGCTGCCTTAGTCAGACCTAAAGCACAGTTCAAATCATACACTCTGAAGAACAACTGATTTTGCCCAAATAGTTTCCACCAATAGCATTGACCTACAACTCCACTTTGTTCTTTGAACATATCTATTTTTTAACATCTATTACATTGTATTGCAGTTACCTCTTTGTCTATCATGCTGAATACCCAGTCCCTAAGAATCAGACAAATGTTACATGGGAAGAAATTAGCCCAATTCTTGAAATGTAGGGGTTTAGCAAATGCTCAGTGAATGCCTAAAGCTAAATGTGACAAATTACTGTATCATTTGCTCAATATCTCATCTGAATATGATGTCTATGGCAATCAGAAGAAGGGCAAATTCTAACTTGAAAAAGCAGATCAGCTATATGAAATTCTCCCCTAAATATCCCCTTTAATGCTATAAACCACACTCCATGAAAATTTTATGATTATGCTCTCAATCTGCTCTTCATTTTTGGTTTACACAGCCAGATCTTCCTTCTTGCTCTTTGATATTGAGTAACAGGGCTGATTGGGATAGGGGGAAAGAAGAAGAAAAGGAAGAAGGCTTAGTTTACAGTTTCTTCCTGCTGTCTCCATTTAGAGTCTTGTCCTTAAGATTGACACGTTTATCTGATTTCAATGACTAATGTTTTATACATTATTTTGAAGCATGCATCTATAGTACTCAACACAAATTGTCAGTAATTTTATTTCTACCAAGGTAGTTCTTGAATTCTGACCTCTCTCCAACTCTGTTAAGTCAGAATAGTATTTAATGTCCACTCAGAGTTTTCATGAAAACCCAATGAAATTTCACACAAAAGCACTTAACATGGGTTTTGGTGTACAAGAAATGTTCAAGAAATGAATGTCTGCATCAGTACATATTTAATAAACAATTAATAATATAACTTTTTGTGGTCATTGTGGTTATTTTTTTCATTGTCAATCATTAGTTTAATTGCCTTCTGCTAGAAGCTTACAAAAATATTGCAGTTCATTTTATTGTGTCACAGGCACATCATTATATGTGATCTATCATGTTGTTGTTAGTTTTTGGAGGGGATGCTGAGAATCAACCCAGGACCTACTACATGTTAAACAAGTATTCTATCATTGAGCAATATCTCTACCCTAAATGATGTTACTTCATAGAGACTGTGAAAACTATTGTTTTAGATAGACAACATAGTTGTGAGTGGACTTCAGTTCATTCATAGTTGTGAGAATAGAGTATGTGTATAATCTTGCAAACACCCTTACATTTTCTTAATGTTTCTCAAAAGGGTAACTAGGTTAAGGCTGAGTCCAATTAATCTAGTCAAATGGAAAACAATAGTCTATCAGCTGATCTGGCTTATTTAGACTCACCTAAAGTTGATTTTAGAAAGTCAACAGTATTTTCTAGGGCATGTTCTCAAGGGACATGATATATTTATATGTATGCTTTCTAACACTGATAATTCAAGTATATTGAATTTCAGCCTAATTATCTGGTTTAAATGGGCATAAACATTTTATTTAAAGTCTTGAACATTAATAGTTGTAGGAATTATATGAGGTCTAAAATAAGGCATAGTTTCTCTGTTTTACTTATGATTCATTTTAGAAATGATTAAAATTTTTAAATAAAAGTTTATTAAAACCTAATATTCTTAAAAATGAGAGTATTTAAAAATGCCACCCTGAAAAAGACTTCCAAATCCCTCAATGTTACATCTTCTCTTTTTATTAGAAATTTGAAACTTCCATGGAGGAATGGTAGAAAGTATATTTCAACATATCATTTTGAAATGGCAAGAGACCCATGTAACTTAATCTATTATGCCAGAAGAGACTAAGCTTCCCCAAAATTGGAACATGAAAAACTATGTATTGTCAAACACAAAATACAATAAAAACATCCCACAGAGTTGAGCACTCGGGAATAATGCCTATTCAGTGCAGGTATTCACTTTCATTTCCAAAAACATTCTACATTCCTCTCTACAACTATAATACTTTTTTTCTGTGTTGTCAAACATAGAGGCAGATATGGTATACCCTTAATGTTTTGGTACTTTAATAATAAAATATTTTATATTAGACATTTTTCCTACAACATCATTAAATTTGCTGCAGAATCGCTATGGGCTTAATACAAATTTAGAAAGCAAAAGGAAAACATATTACTCCATGTACTATTCCATCAACTGTCAACCACGGGCAAGAAAGCTAATGGCAAAATGCCTTTTTCTTTTTGAACTAAACTCAGTTTACTCAGAAAACACATTCTGACCCTCTCAATGTGTTAAACTTTTGTTTCCATGTATTTCTTAGAAAGCCTATTTAAATTATGTTCTGAATTATGAAAATACCAGTAGGATGAAAAAAGGCTAATGTTTAACATCACATATTCCAAAGAACAATAGCTAGGACAGGCGTAAGAAAGCACCGTTTTAAAAACAAACAAAAACAAAGGTTCCATGTTCAAAAAGCTTAGGAAACTTTGGGTCAAACAAGTAAAATACTACAAAATACACAGAGCCTTTAGTATGCTAATTTGTATTGTGTCTCTTCAAAGTATAAAAAGCAGTGTTTGTCAAATGTAGATTATGGAATCTTTTTTTCTTTTCAGCTAGTCTCCATTTATTTGTTCATTGATAAAATAATTATTTATTGCATGTTTACCATGCTATATCTTTTCTCCAGTCTACATTCCTGAAGGTAGAGACAGAACAGGTACATAAATTGTGTTAAAGGTTAAGTAAAGGGCAGAGGATTACAATGGGAGCAAGGGACCTTATAATCACACAGGGACTCTATGCAGTGTATAACTGACACAGCAATTGAAAGAACTGAGAAGGCACACTCAAATAGGAAGTGAACGTGGGAAGAGGAAGATGGTCTGTGTTGCAGGAAGAGAGTGGAGGCTGCTCTGCTTCCATCAGAACAGTTCAGAAGGGCAGTGTGTCATGAGGGTGGGGAAGGAGGCAGATAGACCTTGGAAGATATTCTACAGTATGGTAGAAATTTTAGATTTTATCAACAACACAACACAAGCAAATTGCTAATGATGGGAGTAGAACTGGACAACTAAATGTAAGCAGTTTTAGGGCATTTAAGTGGTTCACTTGCCTGGCCTAGCTTAAACCACCAATGTACTGTTTTATCAAGACTCAGAAAGTTCTATTTCTTATCTAGAAAATATAAATTTAAGAGAAAGTAAAAACAGGAAGTTCATGTTCTATTTGTGTCATGAATAACTCATATATATTATTAAAGTTAAAAACACATAGAGGAAATGGTTTTACAGAGAGATTATTCATAATATATTTATATATTTTATTGACACAGGATTTTAGTCCCATATTTATAAAATTATTTAGGATCTACAGGGTTGCTTACATATTCCAGATATGTTTTGCCGTATTTATTGGTGAAATAAATGTTATGGTACCTTTCAAAATTTTTAGGATATTTGCCTTACAGACAACAAAGGTCTACTCTCTTTGCAAATGAATAAACTGTAAGCAGATAAGAAATTTTCAAGAACACGTACTGTACCTAAAACATAATTAAATAGAAGTATGCTTAAGTGATTTTTTTCTGTTACTTAAATTATAATAATATCCTTTGTATTAACTATATAGTTCACTCTAAAATATCTTTGTAAATATACATATTTATGTGTTAATTTTCTTACAGGAAACTGTATAAATATGCAATATAAAGGGAGAGAAAATATCTAATTGCTTAGTAAAACCCTTCCACATTTGGTGTAAACATTTTTAGGTAAAATTACAATATAATTACATGTACATAAATGTTTAGGTAACTAGTAATTATAACATAATTATTACCATGTTCATGATGAAAGTGATAAATGAAAAGATATTTTCAATAATTTTAGAATCATGAATCTGCTTTTTATATTAATTGCAGTTAATTTCAAAGGTTGATTACAAACACAATTTTAACTTCTAACTACAAATACTTAATGGTTATGCAAAAACATAATGCTTTTTGTAACCAATAGAAAAATATAGGTTTAGGAGAATAAAGTTTGTGTTGTGAGAGAGAACATTAATATTTACTCCTTATGCATAATACAGCTGAATAAAAAGTAATTTTAGTAGATAAAGATCATCTAAGTTGTGCTAATTTGTAACTACTAGTGCCTGTATTTGATTATTTATTTTTAAATTTTAAAAATATATGATCTGCAATATTATATTTATTTTCTGCAATATTAGAACTTAACTATTTTAATGTTAAATTTAGGCCTTGGCTTAGAAGTTGGTTAGGATATAAATCATGACTATTACTTTTATTTATCTGAATGTTTCTTTTGATTAACTGAGATAAATCATGTGATTATTAAATTCACTATATTTAGAAGGACAGTTACAAGGTCAAGACCTTAGATCATTATAAAAATGAGCATGACTGGAGATGTAGGGAGGAGGACAGGGAGGTAGGAGGGAATAGGAAGAATATCAAGGAGACTGGAGGGAGGGAGGGAGTATGGATCAACTCAGAGGGAAACCTCCAACCCCATGAGAAGTCCATTTAACACAGGGATTTAATTGGGGGAAACATGGAACCATGCGGAACCCAAGGGAGGAAGGAAACCATGAAATGGCATCATCCTTGGCTTACTATGTGAATATACATTTGTTCTTGATTGTTTGATAATGATTCCCCCTTAATTGTAAGTCCATATTCAACAAATAAAAAAATATCTAAAAACATGAGCATGAGACAAATGATGTATAATTTTAATTCTAAAATATTTGAGCTTCATTTTGGTATCTTTTGGGTTGCACCTGGCATTTTACCTACAAGTACTATTAAGTGTTTCTTAGACCTAGTCATGTTATTTGAATGCAGAAGACTTAATATGGACCCTGAACACAGACAATATAAAGCCTGTTAATATGAATATTAATCCCTGCTTCCAAAGCTGGTTGTGAGGATTAAATGAAAATAAAATACATTATCCTGGCTAGTGTTTTTGTATATTTTAAGTACTCAATTCATTTTATTATTTAAAAAAATGACTGACTAGTAGGACCTAATACCTATCTTTTGAATACCTACTTGTGTATTGAAGAGACATGATTCCTTCAGGGTTCTCCAGTGATGTTTCCTATGGAAAATTCCTTGGAATAGAAAACTCCTGCAGAATTGATAACATCTACTCTCTAGTCAGCACCTTCTACTTCTCTTACATATGCCTGTGTAAAAACACTGACACACACATATATATGTATATGTATATGTGTGTATATACATATACACACATATAAAATGTATTCATACTATCTTTAGGAGTACATACATACACACACACACACACACACACACACACACACACACACAAATATATTAATGTTTTCCATAAACTTTGAAACCAGTCATTAAATCTGTTTCCTTCTGGGTCCAAGGGTTATTATCCATATCATTCTATTGATTACTAGATTGCCTGTTTAAGATACACCTCTTCTTCCAAAGTAGTATGAGTTTCTCAAACTACATTGAAGCTAAGAAACACATCTGTGGAACCAAATAAAAACTCCAAGCCAAGCATATCCCCCCTTGAGGAATTCAAAGAGAAAAAGATGAAAAGATGATCTGCGTATATATACCCATGTGTATGTGTATAATTTTGCATAAGTAATTGTCTTAAAGATTGAATACTGGTACAAATGATTAAATATATTTAGTGCATGTACTAAAAATTTTTAATTTTACTACTTTTCTATTTAAACAAGTAAATTATAGAAGCAATGCTTTTAGGGAGAACTAACATGAGAAAATGAATGGCCAAATATTTTTATTTTTTTTAAAGTTCAAGATTCCTTGAATTTCTAGTTTATGATTAAGTACATACTGATAGAAAGAAGACATGATGTTGTGAGGTTTCTTATAGTCTAATCTTTCTATCTTTGGAACTTATTCTGAATAAAATAAACATTATCAGCAAACTGAATAGAAACATATGGTGAGAAAATCAGGTCTGCAATAAATCATACTGGACCTAAAAATAAAGAATAATAATGATCTCTTATGCTGAATATGATTTCTTTTGAGACAGCTGATTTCTAGAAAAAGATGTATATCTGAGACAAGGGAATCAAGTAAATGCATTTAGAAATTGTAATGCTTTAAACACACAGTAGGAAATGAAAGAAACAAAATCACTTTGAAAAACTAATTCCAACATGGTAATATCTAAAGAATAAGTTAGTAAAGATCATCCTGCTGACAAGGCATTTATTACTAATAGCCTTTCCACAAACTATTAAAATTACATGTAAATCTGTATAGGGCTTTGGGTAAAATGGACATTTTGATGATATTGACTCTACCTAACCAAGAACATGGAATGTTTTTCCATCTACTCAGATCTTCTATAATTTCTTTTTTTTAAGTTCAATAATTTTCTTTGTATTAGTCCTTCACATCCTTTGTGAGATTTATGCCCAAGTATTTTATTTTTTCTGGAGGAGATGGTGAAAGGGACATATTTCCTAATTTCTTCTTCAGTCTCCTTGTTGCTGGAGTATAGGAAAGCTAATGATTTATTGGTGTTAATCTTATAACCAGCCACTTTGCTGAAGTCGTTGATAAGCTCCAGAAGTCTTCTAGTTGAGCTTATAGGGTCTTCTAGGTAGAGGATCATGTCATCCACAAATAGAGACAACTTGAATTCTTCTTTTCCTATCGAATTCCTTTGATTTCCTTCTCTTGTCTGATAGCTCTGGCAAGAGTTTCAAGGACTATACTGAATAAGAGTGGTGAAAGTGGACAGCCATGTCTTGTTCATGAATTAAGTGGAAATGCTTTCAGTCTTTCACCATTGAGCATAATGTTTGCTATGGGTCTGTCATAAGCGGATCTTACATAGTTAAAATATCTTCCCTTGATCCTTATCCTCTCCAGGGTTTCGAGCATAAAGAGATGTTGAATTTTATCAAAGGCCTTTTCTATGTCAATTGAGATGATTATATGATTTTTATTTTTAATTCTATTTCAGTGGTGAATTACATTTATTGATTTGCGAATGTTGAACCAGCTCTGTTTTCCAGGAATGAAACCCACTTGATCATCATGTATTATATTTTTAATGCACTTTTGGATCCTATTAGCTAGAATTTTTATTAAGGATTTTTGCATCTATGTTCATCAGGGAAATTGGTCTAAAGTTTTCTTTTCTTGATGAGTCTTTGTTAGATTTTGGTATGAGAGTTATGTTTGCTTCATAAAACGTGTTTGGTAGTGCTCTGACCCTTTCAATTTCATCAAAAAGCTTGTAGAGGATTGGTGTTAATTCTTCTGTAAACATTTGGTAGAATTCTGCTGTGAATCCATCAGGACAAGGATTTTTCTTTTTTGGAAGGCCTTTGATTGCTGCTTTGATTTCAGAACCTGAGATAGGTTGGTTTAGATTTTCAATGTCTCCTGGTGTTAATCTGGGTGTGTGGCTAAGTATCATAGGTAGAGTCAATATCATAAAAATGGCAATTTTACTCAAAGCCCTATACATATTTAATGCAATCCTTATCAAGATACCAATGTCATTCTTCACGGATATAGAAAAAGCAATACTCAAATTTATATGGAATAACAGAAGACCCAGAATACCCAAAACATTACTCAGCAAGAAGGAGGAGGCAGGAGGCATCACAATTCCTGACCTGAAATTATACTGTAGGGCTACAGTAACAAAAACAGCATGGTATTGGTACCAAAACAGAATGGAAAAACAGTAGAATATTATAGAGGATTCTGAGACGAACCCTCATACCTTCAACTTTCTAATACTTGATAAGGGGGCAAAAGCATAGTGTGGAAGAATGACAGCCTGTTAAACAAATGGTGTTGGACAAATTGGACAGCTATGTGTAGACAACTGAAATTGGATCCTTACCTTCCACCCTGCACAAAAATTAAATCAAAATGGTTCAAGGATCTGGATATTAAACCAGCAACTCTACAATTGCTTGAAAAAGAAGTATGATCAACATTACATGACATAAGGGTCAGCACAGCCTTCCTTAACAGGAATCCCATGGCGCAAGCGGTAAAATCAAGAATAAATGCATGGGATGCAATTAAACTAAAAAGCTTTTGCATAGCTAAGGATTTAGTCAAGAGTCTCAAGAGACAACCTACAAAATGGGAGAAAATTTTTGCCTGCTACACCTCGGACAGAAGGCTAATATCCAGAATATACAAAGAACTAAAAAAATTAAATACCAAACCTCAAATAACCCAATTAATAAATAGGCTATGGAACTAAAAAGAAGTTTCACAATGGAGGAAGTCCAAAGAGCTCATAAACATATGAGAAAATGCTCTACATCATTAGCAATAAGAGAAATGCAAATCAAAACTTCACTGATCTTTCACCTCACTCCGGTCAGAGTGGCAAAAATGAAGAAAGCAAACAATGATAGGTGATGGAGGGGCTGTGGTAAAAGAGGAACACTGTTACAATACTGGTGGGCAAACTGGTACAGCCTCTCTGGAAACCAATGTGGAGACTCCTCAAAAAATTAGGACTGGAACTGCCTTTTGACCCAGTTATCCCACTCCTGGGTATCTTCCCAAAAGAGCTAGAATCAACTTACTATAGAGATAAAGCTTCATCAATGTTTATAGCAGCTCAATTTACTATAGCTAAATTATGGAACCAACCCAGATGCCCCTCACTGGATGATTGGATCCAAAAACTGTGGTACATATATACAATGGAGTACTACTCTGCTATTAGAGAAAATGATATTATGGCATTTGCCACCAAATGGATGGAGAGAGAAAAAATTTTGCTAAGTGAAGTATCCCAAACTCAGAGATTTAAGGGCCAAATGTTTTCTCTCATTTGTGGATGCTAGAATATAAGCAGAATCAGTACATTAGATGGCTGACCTAACAATTACCTCATCATGTATGAATTCTTACATGATCATGGGGAACTGTGCTAAGATTCCAGGGGGATGTAGGGAGGGGAGGAAGAGAGGAGGGAAGGGAATAGGAAGGACATTAAGGTGACCAGAGGGAGGTAATAAGCGGGGAATCTAACCTGAGGGGAACCTCTGATTTCCATAAGAAATCCAATTAACTTGGGTCTTAAGTTAAGTGAAACATGGAACCATGGGGAACCCAAGGGGGAAACCATGGTCTGGCACCAATATTGGCTTGGGCTTGTTCTGTCATTACACTTTTGTTCTTGATTGTTTGACGATGAACCCCTCCTAGTTGTAAGACCAAGTTTATCAAATAAAATTTTTTTTTAAATTACATGTAAATCTAAATCAAATAAGTGAAAAAAATCAATACTAATCACCTTGAATAATTCTTTCCCAAGTTTAGAAATAGAAAAATAAGTATTTTGACTGACAATAAATTGATGGATGAAAAATTAATAATAATTTCTTAGCAATTAGTGCAATATATATATTTGAAATTCAATATATACATATACATGTGTATTTTTTTAATTCACTGTAATATATTCCATAAGATTGTTTGGTCAGATTCATTCCTCTGTTTCTCCCTTTTTCCCATCCTTCCTCCCTCCCCCATAAACTCCCTTCCTCTACTCCACTGATCTCTCTTCTGTTTTCCCCCATCACTATCACCACCAAAATCAACTCAGAGTGGATCAAAGACTTAGGAATTAGGCCATTTAAACTTTTTCAAAAGTTTTTTTTTTCACTAAGAAGTTGTACCTTTCTCACTGTGTAAAATTATATTTAAATCATACGCATACGAATTTCAAAGAATGGTAGATTTTGCTTACAGATGGACATAAGCTCCATATGTATAGATGGCAGGTTTCTGTTTCTAAATAACTCCATGTGTTTATTAATCCAAAGTCAGATGTAAATTGAATTTGGCTTTGGATTTCCTCAATAATCTCTAACTCTATCTTATCTCTCCTTAGGAAAATACAATAATAATCATCTGATTGAATAAGATATTCAGAATAATTAATGGAAGATATTATGCAAGTCTATATTTTTGGAAAGACAGCCATCAGAATTTATCAAAAATGAATGTGTACTCAATATATCTTAAGTGAAGATCGAATTTTCTTCTGCTAAAATTGAGAAGGAATTTACTTTCTCCTGGGTATCGCAGTGTGATTTTCCAAAATACCAACTCATACCAAACATACAAAACATACCATTTCTAAAATTCACAAAACTTGATGTTCCTAACTCTGACCAGGATTTAAAGAAGACTACTATCATTTAATCTGATTAGAAAATTGTCCCACTGCACAGGACAATAGCCAAGGAATCATACCTGGTATTTCAAGGGAAGTAACCACGAAGCAGAATTTGCAAACTGTAGGAAGCAAATTGCTAAAATGTTGTTAAACATATTAAAAGGTTTTGAACTTTATTCTAATTGATAGCTCCAGGACCCTAGTACCACATGTTAACAGATATTTGTACTCAGAATTTTTTCAACATTATTCAGTGTTGCTGATTTCTAAGTTGTCTCAATCTCCAAATGTGCTATTTTCAAACTATTTTTCTCCAGTTATAATTTACATTTCTATAATGAATCCCATTTCTAATATCTTGTATACAGTTTGAATAGGTATTTTTCATGGACGTTGAAATACCTTCATTTTATCAATGGCTAAAACTTTTATGAATGCTCCAATTACTTTTCTCCTTGCTTTAAAAATTATTAAATGGCATAAGGCATTCCATCTAGCTTTCAAGTTGTTACCTTCAATTATCACTTCTCATATCCTTATTATTTTCAAGTAAACCTTTCAACACATTAGGCTCACTGAAAATTGCACTTTAAATGCAATTTTATCTGATACACATAAATTCTTTAGTAAATTTTTCATATCTACATTGTGACATACTTAAATAAAAATACCTCCTGTGATCAATATTTCCTTAATACTTCTAAATCTTTAAAAATATTTTAAATTTTAAAATATTTTTAACTAATTATAATTTTATTTGTGTATTACACTTTTACATATTGAAAGGGTTTGTTGTTACACTTTCATACATTCTCACATGCCTTACCTTTCTGAAATGTAAGGCCAAAAATAGTACTATTAAATTTTGCAATTTACTTTGATGATAAAACAATAAACAATGAAGATACCTGCATTTTCAATCAAGAGTTTGGCTAAGAATTTTCACCTTAATTTTTTTCTATAAAGAGGAATAGTTTAAACAAGTATGGGCAAAGAGAATGTGATAAATGTACACAATGAAATACTATTCAGCCATAAGAAAATAGAACAAAATCTTGTCATTGGCACACATACATGGAAGTAGAGATCATTATAATTAGTGAAATAAGTTGGGCACAGAATGAAAAGTACTATATGTTCTCATTCATAATGTGGAATAGAAATAAATTGATCTCATGCACATTAAGAATAAAATTCTGGTTACCAGAATTTGGGAGAGTTAGCAAGGAGGGAGGTTTTGAGAAATTTTGACCAATGGACACTAAGTTATAGTGTGATAGAAGTAAGAAGTGCTGGTGTGCTATTACACATTAGGGTCACTATAGATAACAATAATATACTGTACATTTCAAAAAGCTGGAAGAATGTTTTTAAAAGTGTACACTTTGAAAGCTGTCACCATAAAGATATGATAAATGTTTGAGAAAATACATATGTTTAAGCTGATTTAAACATTACATAATAAATACAGGTACAAATACATCACAGGATAATCCATAAATGTATATAAGCTTTATGTTTTCATGAATCAGTTTAAAAATAAACAAAAATATTTAAAATTTCAAATGTGGCAAAATATGCATAATGATATTAAATTGACTTTACTTAAAATTGTTAAATCGTTGGAGAATGATTATATCGAAAGAATAATTAAAATGGAGATTTATACTGTTAAAATTAAATTGTACTTAATTATTTAATTATAAGGAATATACTCTAACAATTCTGTTAAGTGATGAAAGAACAAAAAGTAGTGCATTTTATATGACTTACCTTTTAATTATGTAGATTTTGATGTATATGTGCATACAATTATAATAAACATAGAAAAACAAAGATTACTCTGGGAAGTGTGGATCTAGGTAACATTTCAAATGTTTTACCATCAATTCTAGACAACATTTGTCTTTTAAGCAAGATGTGGAGCAGTAACATATGCTCCATACTGTAAATGTTTAAGAGAAATGTGGCACACATATAAACAACTAAAACCTACGAAAGTCAAAATGAATTTGTGTTACAGCAAAAGATCGAAGCAGAATTTGGGAATTCTAAATTAATAATTTTGATGAAAATAATTCATCATCAAAGCCTTCATGGGTAGTGTTGACTTTTAATTTAATCTTAAAAGCAGAACAGAGGCATAACATTACCAAAAGCAACAAGATATTAACATATGGATTTCAGGGTAAAAGAAATAGGGTTTTTTTGTTTGTTTGTTTTTTCATTTGTGAGTCTAGAGCAGAGGTTGGATGAAGGAAACCATTCTAAGGAATCTGGAATTTTTCTACATGGTTATAGTAATCTTGCCCCTTTTTGATATAAAAATGGAAAGCGTATGCTTTTACCCAGTTAGATATCACCCTGTTTTCCCTGTTTCTTAGGCTATCTACTCACTACTCACTCAGGGCTGAGTTAAATGAGTCATTGTCTCAGTGCTATTAACAACCTAAATGACATTAGACAAACTATTTAATTTCTCTGTGCTATTTCTTCATCAATGAAATGAAAGCAGTAATAGTTTATTTAACTGAAAAATTCTGAAAGTTGTATAATATGATAATACTTAAACATCCAGGAAAATCAGAGATGGGCATAGGGGCACAAACCTGATATACCTTCTTCTTGGGAGACCAGGGCAGAAAGATGGCAAATTCCAGGCAAGCTTAGGTAATTTACCAAGACTCGGTCTAAAAATAGAGAAAAAGCCTGAGAATGTAACTCAGTGGTAGAGTGCTTGCTTAGCATGCACAAAGTCCTGGGTTCAACAACAAGTATGGGGGTAGGGGAAAGAAAGAAAGAAAGAAAGTCATGTTCTGTGATTATAAGTAAAATATAACTAGGTGTGCATGTTGCAAACAATCTCTGGCATTACAGTAGTCCCCTCTTAGACATGGTTTTGCTTAATGGGGTTTTACTTTCCACAGTTTCAGTTACATGTGGTCAGCTGCAATATGATAATATTAAATGGAAATTTCCAGAAGTCAAAAGTTTTAAATTGCATTCAGTTCTGAATCACAAAATGAAATCTTGCGCTGCTCAGCTTTGCCCAGAATCATTCCTTTATCCAGCATATTCACACTGTACTTTCAAACAACCTATTACCTAGTAGCTGTCTCTTTTATCAGATCAGCTGTGGTACTACCAAAATGCTTGGTTTCCACTAACCCTTATTTTACTTTATACTGGCCTTGAGGTTCAAGAATAATGATGCTGGCAACTTTATTGCAGTGCATTTTAATAACTGTCCCATTCTATTATTATTTATTGCTGTTAATCTCTTACTATGCCTAATTTATCACCTAAAGTTTATCAAAGGTATTCATACATCATGTAGAAAAATAGAGTATATATAGGGTTCAATGCTATCTGTGGTTTCAGGCATCTACTGACGGTATTGGAAAGTATCACCCATAGATTCGGCTTTTGCTTAAAGAGCTGCTGAAGACTGAAACACTTGACAGCTTTATCCCTAGAGCCCAACAATTTTTGCCAGATCTCTCAGATCGTTAATTTGTCAGTCTAGACTGTTTCACATGCAAATGCTCAATTACATACACATTTAACTCTCCTCCTATTATTTCTGTATGATAATAAATACCCTCCCTTCTATCAACTTCTGTGCTAGATGTTAGAACATCTAATTTGCAGAAAGTGCTATAATAAACATCATTAAAACTTACTAATATTATAAACTTCTTTTTTCTTGCTCTTTGATAACACATAAGAAAATATATTTTAAAATCATGAGTTTCAGGGTTTATTTTTTTCCCAGGTGAAACATTAAGATTATTTTATCATAGTATATGTCTATTCTTCTTGTCTCTAAATTGCACCGATTCACTAATCCCCTTGGACATAAAACAACAGCATTCTATTGTTAAATTTATGTATTACAAACAGACATTATTTCAGCCTTGAACATATTTGTAATATTCATGCAATATATTAATAATGAAATTATTTGTCAATTTTTCCTAAATTAAGAAATTTACAAAAGTGCTCACTCTGGAAGTTCCCATCACCATTTTGGAATGATACTGGAAAAACCAGTGTTCACAATACACAAAAATCAGTGCCACAGCAGGAAAACAACACAGAAGTTAGGAACCTGTGTTCTGGAATCATACTGCTGGCATATAAAGCCCATTTCTGCCACTAACTACCTGAATGATGTTAGGCAAATTACTTAATCTGTCTGTGCTACTATTCTTTTATCAGTGAAATGAAAGCAGCAATATTGTTTGCTTAATTGAAAATTTTTAAAAATTGAATATTATAATAATATCCAAGTACCAAAATATGTACCTGACACAGAATAAATGCTCAACAAAGGTATTATTCTCTCTTAAATAGGTGTATAAAATACAGAAAACAATGCATCCAATTCCATTCTTTCAAAGGAATATGTATCTAAATGCTGAGTAATTTCTTATGAGACCTTATGGATATAATCATAGTGCCTTTTTCTATTGTTTCCTCTGGAGTTATTCAGAAATGCATTTCCTTTAAGCAAGTTCTAATGGCTGTCACTATGATTTAAAGCTTTCTACAGACTCTTTCACATAGGGCATGGCTGCCTAAATTACTTTGGACCTAATTTTAGATAAACTGCCATAGCAAGTGTTGAATAAATGCATGAGTAAGCAAAGTAAAGCAAAACAGATATTTAACATTTGTGACTGCTGTTATCTTTCTAGAGCCTTTCAATGGAAGTAGTTTAAGTTGGTTAATTAGGTTCCCCCACCACCACAAAAATTCATGTTCAGAAACATTACATTACATTCATCATCTTTCTAAAAGGCTTGTCACTGATTTACTTCTAACTTGAGAAAGAAAAAGAAAGCTCAGATCAATTCCAGATGCATTTCCTCCAAAGACATCATCTCATCTTTTAACACAAAAATATCAAATATGAGGTGAAACTCCATATTAAAATGCATTTTGACCAGCAGGATTTTTTTTTTCAGGAGAAAAGGTCTGTAACCCACAAGATGACATCCTGTTAAAATTAAATTTTGTTCTTTTGCCATTATATGCATTCTGATTGTGCATTTTAGTTATTAGATGTGGGAGGATATCTTAAATATAAAATCAATTTTGTCCCATTTATTTGACAAAGTGGAAAATGGAAGACACGGTATTCCACTAGCTTCAGTTGGATTTTAAATGCACTAAAATTTACTCTGGGAATTAAAGTATTAAGGATATAAGAGGAGAAACTGATGTTTCCTCCTCCTTTCTCTTCTCTCCTTCAACATACATTAAAAAAGCACAGAGGTCTTCTTCCAGCATGACTGAAAATGGATTATAAAATGTTTTATTTCAGCAGTATTATTCTCAAAATTATCAAGTATTTAAACAACCTTTAATTAGTGTTTGTGAATAATTTCCTCTTCATCCACTATGAATTTCCTTTAGGCAGCAGTAGAAGGTGATTCAGACATTAACCTCTGAAACTCCTCGTTAATAGCCAATGTTACGAGTGCTTCTACTGAACCCAATGCAAACTTTAAATGCAAATTGACCATGGGATTAAATCAATAAAGTGTACCCAGATGCTTAATGAGATCAAAGAATAAAGCCATAAGAAAATTAAAAAAAATCAATAAAGTGATGAAAGATGGCTAAGCATGAAAGTTATTATTATCAATCATAAGCACAAAACTCACTTTAAATGTCAGGTAGAAAGTTGAGTTTTTACAAGAAACAAAACATAGGTGCTTTATTAATCAAAAAAGCACAGTTTCATCTTTAAAATTGAATGCTTGCAATTTTATGCTATTCCCATAATTACAGAAAAGCTTTTATTGATAGTTGAATCATTTAAAATTCTTTTCTGGTCTGAGTAGTTTATATTCAGTCATTTCAGATTTACTTGATTTCAGACACATTGAAGAGTTTTCGTACAGTTTTGAAGAAATATTCTGAATGCTTGGAATGCAATATCTGTCAAAAAGCACATTTACAGCTAAGGACACTGGTTGGGGTGTAATGCCACATCTAAGCAAAAAAAATTAGATATAAAAATATTTAAACATGGATTTCCTCATTTTGAACAACATGTTCTCAATATTAAATCATCATTACCAATTGAAGTCACTTAGTTGAGCCCATTCAAAAGGCTGTTCTTTGCCAACACTGCTTTACAGTTTACTAAGATTATAATTGCTGCCCTACTTGGGCCATCCAAACTTCTGCTCCAGGCCAGTGGACTGGCTGCAGTTCCAGCAGATGGACTATAGATTTTCCCCACAGGCATGAAACCAGTTTCTTCCAAGGTGTTTTCCAATTATAATTTTTGTTTTGTCTCTTTTAACTTCATTCTTCCTGATTCCTCCCTGGCCTCAATTTCTGTTTTTATTTCCATACATATTTCACTAAGCAAAATCATCATATTACTTTTTCAATTAGCAGGCAGCATTTACTCCCAGATCACAATTAATACTGTTGGATGGATGTCCTAGTTGCAGTTAGAATAAAATATTCTTGTTCTTTAGCTCCTTATTCTCCACCTCAAGAGTTGGTTAGAAATGCAAGCTATAAAGCATCATTATAACACATGCTGTTGAACCCTGACCACTAAACAGCCCAACTCTTCAAAACAGAGATCACTAACACCCAGTGCTGCTTTATCATCCATGATCCACAATCTATTAACCTAATGCACATATTCCTGGAAGAGATGAAATAGTAAACTTCTTTACAAAATTAGCAGTTCAGCATTTCCAAAAGTACATTCATTTTATTTTCTGAAAATATGTGAAACAATATTTCACAGTAACAGTATAGAAATATGTCAATTACTAATTTAACAAGTGAACACAGATATATACCTGGGATAGGAGGTGTCCATTTATGGACAAAGATGTAAATTAAAAACTAGAAAACCATAAACACATTTTTTTTGTTTAGGAAGTAAATATCTACTTCCTCCCTCCTGTCTGTGACTGTGTGTGATGTTTCTAAGACTGCATTATTTTCCTTTGTAAAAATTTTATTGAGTAATTGTGTTATTGTAAAACCATAAATGCAAGTAACAAAATGATATGCCCCTGATCCTAATCTAGAATCACCCACACATAACCCACACACCAGTCTCTTGATTCTTTGATATTTCCCCCTAAAATAGATATAAATGTCTTTATATATTTATGTATATTTTTATATGTAAGATTATGCAATTTCCATAATTAAATGATTGGAAAAGTATTATTTGGCTTCTCAGGGAAGTTAAGAGTAAGCTACACTGTTGATTCTCACCCTAGATCCCTCCTTATCATCCCTCTCTTTGCCCTCCCTCTCTCCTCTTTCCTCCCCTATCTTCCCCCTAGACTATGTATTCCTTTGATTTTGGTGGGTCTAGTACCTGATCTTGACCTTTTACCCAAGCCTGGGGTTTGCTCTAGTCTCCACAAATGAGAGAAAAAAAGCTTTTGAACCTTGAGTCTCTGGGTTTGGCTAATTTTGCTTAGCATAATTTCTTCCATTTCCAACCATTTACCATCAAAGATGGTAATATTGTTGTTTGTAATAGCTGAGTAGAACTCCATAGTGTACATATACCACAGATTTTTAATCCATTCATCCAGTGAAGGGTATCTAGGTTGATTCCATAATTTAGTTATTGTAAGTTGAGTGGTTATGAACATTGATTTTTCTGTGTCACTGTAATGTGCTGATTCTAGCTTTTCTGGGAAAATACCTAAGAGGGATAGCTGGATTGTATGGTACATCCATCATAAATTTTATTTTAATGATAATATTCACAGTTTATATAACTGATGATATTTGTCAGACACACTATTAAGCACTTTATATACATAATTTCAATAATTAGCTCAATTGCTTCAAGAAGCTGTGTTGTTTATTTATTTATTTTATGGGTTATATATCAGAAGTCTAATATATCAGAAGGAATCATTATTACATATTCATAGTTATTGTCAAAGTAAGTTAAGCCCAATCCTTGTACAGGATCTCCCTTCAATTCACCCATTCCTTAATCTTATTTCTCCTCTGTAATAACCCCATGTTATAGATAGAAAGCCAAGAATTAATGAGTAGGGTGCACTAAACTGAAAAGCTTCTGCACAGCTAAATAATTAGTCAAAAGTGACAAGAAAGATCTATTGAATGTAAGAAAATCATTGTCTGGTATGCCTCTGACAGGGGACTAATATCCAGAAAAAAAAAAGAACTCAAAAAGATTAAAAACAGAAGCATAAACAATATACTCAATAAATGGGTTATGAAAGTTACTAAAAAGTTTTCAATAGAAGTTCAAAGAGCCAATAAATACATGAGAAAATTTTCTACATCACTAGCAATCTGAGAAATGCAAATAAAATTCTACCTCACTCCAATCAGAATGGCAAAAATGAAGATTATGAACAATTACAGATGCTGGATGGGTTATGGAGGGAAAGGAATACTAACTCACTGTTGATAGGTCTGTAAAGTGGTACATACACTCTGGGAGGCAGTGTGGAGACTCCTCAGGAATTTAGGGATGGAACTACCCTGCAACCCACCTATCCCACTACTGGGTATTGTCCCAGAAGAGACAGAATCATCAGAGACACTGCTACATCAATATTCATAGAAGCTCAGATTACAATAGCTAAACTATGGAATCAATGTAGATGCCCCTCACTGGATGGATCCATAAACTGTGGTATATATGCATACAATGGAGTTCTACTCTGCTATTAGAAACAAGGATATTATGGATTTTGCAGCTAAATGGATGGAAATGGGGGGAAAATCATGCTGAGTGAAATACACCAAATACAAAGACTTAAATGCCAAATGTTTTCTCTCACAAGTGGAAGCTAGAGTAAAACCTAAGGTAGGATGAAAGTTAGCTAATTTTAATTAATAAACCCAGCAAAGTTGAAGTATCACATAAGCTAGGGGAACCATGGCTATGTAGGTAGGGGAAGAAGGGATGGAGAAAAAGGAGGGAAAAGGGGGGTTATCAATTTGGGGGGTACGTTTGACTCCCATGAGAAGCCAAATTATACTCAGGTAGACATATAAGCCAAGTAATGCCAATAATTTTATACATATATATGCTCATTTCCAGCCCTAATTTTTTGAAGAGTTCCCACGCTGCTTTCCAGAGTCGCTGTAACAGTCTGCAGTTGCACCAACAGTGGGCTAGTATTCCTATCTCCCCACAAACCCTCCAGTATCTGTTATTGATTATATCCTTCATTTTCGCCAACCTGAGAGGAATGAGGTGAAATCTTAATGTACTTTGGATTTGCATTTCTCTGATTACTATGATTTAGACCACTTTATTATGTATTCATTGGCTTGCTCAATTTATTCTGCTGTAAAGTTTCTGTTTATCTCTCTGACCTATTTACTAATTGGATTGTTTGTGTTGTTGATATTAAGTTTTTTAATTTTTTGTAAATTTTAGATTTCAGTCTCCTGTTGGAGGAATCACAGGTCGTGATTATCTCCCATTCTGTAGGTTCTCTCTTGACAGTTTCGACCAATTCCTTGGCTGAGCAAATGCTTTTTAGTTTAATGGCATCTCATTAATTGATTTTTAACTTTAATTCTTTCACTTTGGGAGTCATGTTGAGAAAGTCTTTGCCTACTCCCATATTCTGAAAGATTGCCTTATTTTCAATACTATATGCTTTCAACTTGTATATGATATTTAAGAAGAAGTCTATTTCAAAATATAGTCCAGGCTCAGATGCTAAAATTTTGAATTTTTTCCCTGTCACCCTTCCTCATACTACTGATTCCATGTACAAAGCAATAGCAACTGGACAATAAGGATGTGAAAATACTATATACTTAAGCATAAGGCATGTCTACCACAATGAAATGAAAAGTCTATATTTCACAGCCTATACTTCATTTTAGTAAAGGTTTATACTGCCATTCTTTATTAGCCTGTTCTCCCAATGCACCTTTCACAAGGCGTATAGTACACATCTGCAATGGAATTTTGATAGAGTAATACTATTTTTCATTGTTGGCTCATGATGTATGCAATTATATAATTTTTATATTTTTATGAAAATGGTATCAATAATTTCCAGTAAAATGCACTGAAGAAAAATCATTATGAGTAAGAAAAATTAATCCAACTTTATTTTACAGATAATTTTCTGGATTATCAGGGGGAAAAAAAGAGTAAAATTCATGATTAACAGCCACATACATTATAGTTTCTTTGGAAACTTCCTAAAGAAAATTATTGTTAAAAATTAAAGTTTTCTTCTGAATTTAGTATTGATTTGAAAAATAAATGTTTAAGCTTTTCTCTTTCCCTGGGTAGTCTATATTTATCATAATTCCCAGAGTTGACCAAATTTTTCCATATAATTTCTCTAAGGAGTCAAATGTTTAGATTACATAGAAACAGACTAATAAATGTATATTTAAATTTCTCAAAGTTTAAAAATAGCCATATTATCAATGGCAGATGAAATCAAACATTTCCTAGATACTCAGCTAATTGTAAACTACTGGTAAATTACTACAAATTCCTATGCTATGTAAAGTTGTTATATTAGTTAGCTTTTTGCTGCTGTGACTCAAAGATCCAACAACAACAGTTTTAGTGGAAACGGTTATTTGAGGACTCACAGTTTCAGAGGTCATAGTCCATGGAGCTTGTGGTGAAGCTGAAAATCATGGCAGAAGAGTGTGGAGGAGGGAAGCAGAGAGAGAGAAACTCCGTGCCATATACAAAATATATAGCCAAAAACACACTCTCATTGACCCACCTCCTCCAGCCACACCTTACCAGCCTACATTTGCCATCCAAATAATTCCTGTTGGGATTAATGCACTAATTAGTTTAAAACACTCATAACCCAATCATTTTATCTCTCAGAACTTTTGATTTGTCTCACAGTTTCAGCTTCTGGGGATACCTCTCAAGCAAACCATAAAAGTTATAAATACTAACATTGTCTAGTAATACAGATTTCAATCACTTGGACCAAAGACAAATGTCCTCATCTCTGAAGTCATCTGTTTAGCTGATGATTTCCTCACTCCTGTTCCATTTTGCTCCACAGCAATGAATTCTTTCATTTTAGACTATTCACCAGTATGAACCTGTCAGTTCCAACTCCCTTAGAAAAGGAAGGTACTGATGGACATGGTTTAAAAATCAATTTTATTCACATCTAATAATTCTGACACTTGACAAATTGTGCAGGAAGTGTTTTTTCTCTGATGTTTTAGTACCTAGAGAACTGGAAGCTTCAAGCTCCAGAACAGAAAACCAAGCATAATCTTCCAAAAGCATGAACTAACTGGAAGTTTACTGCTTTATGTAGTTAAAGAAAATAATCTAAAGGTCAACTTCTTACAATGACAGCTATGTAACAAAAGTAGGTATATAAGAGAAGCCTGGTACTACTGGTATTGTGGTGGCAGGAACTAAGTTTCAGGAATCCAAATTAAATATAGCAATAAATGGGACCTTCTGTCTTAAAATAAAGGAAATGCTTGGATCATTTGCAAAGATGTTTGCCAATAAAATCGGTCCTTTACTTGTTTGATGTCCTGAAACTCTTAGTTACTCATGAAGTTTTCAGGGCCCAAGGTAGACAACACCTAAAGAACTAAAATCTGAAACTAAGTAAGACTTTACAAGTTTCTGGTCATTATTTGTCAATATTACATGGAAATTTTAAATAATTGACTTTCTAACAAATTTTAGTTTTATATCATATACTGTCTTGAAATTGTTTAGCAACCTAATTTCCAGATTAGGAGAAATATACCTTAGATTAGTTCTCACAATTTTTCAGACATATGCTGTTATTTGTACTTGATAGTAGTAGATAAATTTCCCAAATGGTTAAAAGTGATGAGTATCTACAGTCTCCCTGCATAGCAAATAGATATCAACAATATGTACCATATGAGACATGCGAAAAAATACAAACACTGTATGTTTTAATCCATTTCTGTTCTCCACAGTAAGATGTAACAGTGGTGTTATATAATTACTGCTCCAAAACTGTACTGCTGGCAAAGTATACTGGGTGGAAAATGTTCACATCTTTTTCTACAATGATCAACACTGCCGCGAGCAATACCCACATACCAATAGTGGCACCTGACATTTTGACACATTGATGGATCCAAGGAGCAGCTGCTAGAACTCAATGACAAATCGAGGTTTGGAGAAGCTTGGGGTGTTTTGTGTCAAGTGCAGTGAAATACAAAGAGAGATGAGGGTAATGTTAGGGCAGGAAGCATGATAAAAGAAAATGAATATCTGTACCAAGTACTTACCCCAAAGTTCAGAAAAGAGAGATGTGATGTTTGAAAGAATGCAAAGTACAGGGCAAGGACAGTACAACATTGAAAGTAATTTGGGATTAAACCCACAAAACCCTTTCAATTCTAAATGGACACATTTTACTATGTTCTCTTTCTTTCTCCCCTATGTTAACAATCTTTCTCATTTTTTCATCCTCTCATTCTGTTCCTTCACCTTCTGTTAGCCTTTAAATTATTTTCCTCTTCTCCTGTGCCTAATCTTTCAGCCAAACAGCCTTTCTACAGTCTCTGCTCATCCTGAAGATTAACACTTATGTATCAAGGCATTGATCTCCAAGATCCCTTAGGAGTTTCATGGAGGCTGGAAAATCCTCCTTTACAATGAAGCATCTTTCCACAAATAAACTTTATAAACTATTTTGATAGCAAAGTCAGTGCTCAGGAATCATTATGAAAAAGAAGGAAAACTAAGTGATTCCTATTAAATTATAAGATAGAGCTAACACACTATGGGAAACATTAAAACTGTTAAGAAATTGAAGCAAAAATAAAAAGTTTGAGAAAACATACTTTACAAAGGAAATTGAATGAATTAAAGAAAAAACAAATATCTAAGAAGGGAAAGAATGAGCAAAATCTAAAGGCTGAAGTGGCACTAGAAACCAGTATTAAAAGTTGACTGTCATCTGAGAATGAGCACTTAGTGGTCCTTAGAAAATGTGTTCTGAAGAACAAGAATCCGAGCAGGGAAGATGGCGTCCACCCCACCTTCAGTGACTCCGAGACGCTCCTGCGAATCACCTCACGCTGCAGGACAGCACTCAGATTCCCATGGTAGGACAAAGCTCCCAGTGTGGGGGAACATTATCCCCTGCTAATTTTTTAACTCCAAAGGAATAAAATGGTCCATTAATGAATATAAAGGAGAGCTTAGTGGAGCCCGCGCAATCGGCCCCACACCCAGGGGGAGGGGAGCTACTCCTGAGGGAGGAAATGGAGCAAGTTTCCTAACCAAACACCCTAACCCAGCCGGCTGCGAACTCACTAATCTGACTTCTCTTAATTTACATGATTTTGTATAAACCTCTGGGAATTAATTGCTCACATTAGGGAACTTACAGCTGTTTGTGGGAGTGGTAGCATCCGGCCACCATTTTGATGTCTCCCTGAGTGCGGGGTGGGTTCCTCAGCAAAAAACGGTCTTGGAGTCTCAGACACCATGGCCAGAAAACCAGAATCATTGCCCTGAGATTGGACCCTTTCCCGAAGGGTCTGTGTGGTGCTGGGAGTTCCCTCTCCATCTCCGGTAGCTGCCTGCGGAGCCCAGGAAGGAGAGGATTCGGCACAAGATCTTTAACTCAATCACTGCCGACAATAATTCTCCACCCGTGCTCAAGGTTTTCAAGAGCTGATTTTAAAGTCCTTTAACATAAGTGCTCACAGCAGCGTGCTAGAGCAAGGCGGGTTGCTCAGCAGCGACTTGTGGCCTCAGTCCCCACGATCAGAAAGAGAAGTTACCGCCTCCCCAACTGGCCATCTGCCCTGAGGGCTGTGTGGAGCTGTGAATCCCCTCTCCAGCTCGCAAACCTCTCGGTTGGCAACCTT
>PVKS010028590.1:0-26280 GCA_004027875.1 Aplodontia rufa
ACCTGCTTACAATTTTAATAAATTCTACTTTTCCAATTTTTTTAAATGCCTGTTGTTAAAATTTCTCTTTCTTGCCAGGCATGTGGAGAACACTTATAATCACAGCATTTATAAGGCTGTGAGGATCCAGGAGGATCATAACTTCAAAACCAGCCTTAGCAATATAGTCAGGCCCTAAGCAACTTAGCAAGACCCTTTCTCAAAATAAAAATGAAAAATAAAAAAGAGTGAGATGTGGTTCAGTGGTTAAATGTCCTTAAGTTCAATCCCTGGTACAAAAAAAATCCGTTCTTTTCACTAATAGGAGTTATTTTTCAGAGCAATTTTAGGTTTACAGAAAAATTGAGCAGAAAATAAAGTTCTCATATGCGATATTCCCTTTCTCTCCACTCAGAGTTCCCCCTAAGAGAAAGAAAATTTTTAAATGCATTGTAAGAACTAAGTAAGGTAAATAAACACAAATCCCACATTTAAACACATCAAAATGAAGCCACACAATTCAAACATATTTTTTAAATCTTATAAGCTTCCAAAAAGAAAACAATAATGTTAAAAGAAAAGAAGCTGACAGACTGATTTCAAACATCTCATCAGCAACAATGGAAGACAAAAACATTAATACATTAAACAAGTTGGGTAGTTAACTGTCCAACTATGGTTCCATCAATCAAGACAGAGGAGTCAACGAAAACATTTTCAGATGTATGGAGATCAAAATAACACACTACAGGTGCTGGAGCAGTGGTTCAAGTGGTTGGAGCACTTGCCTGTCATGTGTGAGGACCCAGGTTCAATCCCTAGCACCACAAACCCAACTAAGCATTAAAGAAACAAAAGCCAGATAAAAAATATATAAAATTGATTCTCATTATCTCCCTCTTTTTAAATACATAAATAAATAAATAACTTAGTACACATGGACCCATAATGAAAAATTACTTAAGAAAAACATATTAAGAAAGAATTTAAACTGAAAAAGAGGGAATGCAAGGTGCATTGTTGAGAAAAATTATTGGCAGCATATTTTTATAATTTTAACTAACAATAATGATGATTTAGGATGGGAGTGTTAAAAAATAAACTGTAACTAGAATACCAGACAAAAATAACATGAAAGACGGAAGAAAAATTAGATCAAAGTGCCATAAGGCTTTTATTTTTGATGAATGAGATATTAACAAACTTCTTAAGTTTTATATATATATATATTTTTTTTAAGATAATGATTAAAGAATGAAAATAAAGTTTATAACCTCCAAGTCCATACAGTGGGGAAAAGTTGGTTTAAAACAATGGACAAGTGATATAAAAAATGGATGCCTTCTGCAACCCAGGAAACTGAACTTTACAATTAATATTCTTTCTAAAGCATTCTAGACCATTTGGCTTGTATTTGGAAAGAGAGGTCAAGTGAAAAACCAATACTATAACCCCATTACTATCTACCTGGAGAGCACAGGAATACAAGTATCATGAGTGTCATTTTATTAGTAGAAAATGAATAAATGAAAGTAAAACCATTTCCCTTTTGAAAAGTTTTCATCATAAGCCACACATTCTGCTGGACTTTATTTAAGGAAATACAGTTTAGTGGACTCTAGAATGCAGTTTAGCATGAGCTCTAGAATCAGACCCATTGGTTGTTGATTTTTGTTTCTATCACTGAGTATCTGTGTGACCTTGGAGAAGGTACTTAATCTCTGTTAGACTTAGTTTGCCCATCCATATAAAGGGGAATGTGTGTGTGTGTGTGTGTGTGTGTGTGTGTGTGTGTGTGTGTGTATAAGTCTGCTGTGAATTTGAATGAGATAGTGTACATAACAGAATCTCAAAACATGTTTGTTCCATCCCCCTTGTAGCAGAGACTACTAGTTGTACCCCACTATTTATTTTGCCCTTTCTCCCTAGTAGTAGAATCCCCAAATCAAATTTTACCTGAAATACCTTGATGGAGACAATTGTTTCTAGCTTTTATTGTTGCTGGCTGTAACGGTGTATCTAAATTATGATCAATGAAATGCAACTGAAAGAAACATGAATAAATCTGGGAAGTGCACATACAGGAATAAGCATGCTTTCCCTCTCCCCTTTCCTCCTTCCTACTGGCTGCAAAAAAAGACAACCATTTCAGACAATGGGGTGATGCTGAGAACAAAAACCACACGGGCAGAAAGACAGCAATTAGATACAAAGAAACTGGGTTTCTGACAATGTTGGATGCCATTGCAACCCTAAACTACCTGCCATAAGCTTTTATCTTGTCTAAGCCATCATTATCTGGTATAGACTAATATTAGCCACTTGCAGCCTAACTAATGAAATTATTATACTTACTAACCTGCATTCTTTTAAAATACATGTTTTGTTTTCATTGTATATATCTTCCAAGAAATTTCAAAATAATTGTAGGATTAAGTAGGGTTTACAGCTAATTAACTTAATCTTTATCCAAATAAGAACAGGGAAATGTCTTACAAATGCGCCTGATTATTAGAAGAGAGGTTACTGTTTAATGTGTCATTGAACCTAGCTATAATATCCACACTTGTGCTTTCTGTCCTGTCTGCTTTGATACAATTTTATAATAGCCCCATATTTCAGATAGCATGGAAGGCAGCATTTTCAGTGGGGTGGAAAATAAAAGAAATTTCTTTGCCACATGTGTCCTTACAGGTAAATGAAAATCACCATCCAATATAAGGGCAATCATAGACAAGTGTTATGGGAATCCAGAACGTTATACAAACACTGGTTATTCATGGACATAGGTTAGGCTATGAAAAAAGTGAGATATGAACTAGATCTCAAAGACAAAGAGTAGTTCCCTAGGCATAGACAGAAGAGAAAGGTGTTCTAGGGGAAAAAATAAAAGACAGAACCAAAGCCAGAGAAAGCATGTGGGAAAGGAGAAGTTACATTCGAGTTGGTCCAGAATTAAATTGCACAGTATAGTTTATCACACGTAGTAGGATAACAGTATAGAACACTGAACTGACTCAAGCTGAGTTAACTGTTATGGCAGCATATTTTAATATGGAAAATTCAAGTGCTATAATTTTTAAATGAAAATGGCAGGAATTTGAATTATATTTTCAGTATAATTATAATTCTGGCAAATTATAATTCTCTGAAAAAAGACCTTCCTTTTGGCGAGGCATCAATAAGAATTGAATTATGTGCTTACAATTGTTCCTGTCTGCTCATTGGAAGACTTTCTCATACACAAACTAACTTTTGGCTCCAAAAATGTCAAGTCTTATTTTCCCCCACTCCCATTTTTTCTGTCAGGCACATAGGACATGTGCATGCTGCAACATAACTTCTGGCCATGCAATGCTGAGTCACAATACAAGGTAGGTTAGCAGAAGACAGCATTCCTGGACACCATATCCACAGAAGTGACTGTGAACCATTTGAACATAACTCACCATATGAATATGTAGCAATGAATCCCACTATTAAGTATAATCATAATATACCAATAAAATAAATATTGTAAGCTCTAAAAAAGTAAAAATAAAAAATTAACTGTTTTTGTTCAATAATAAAAATTTAAAATAAACTATTATACATTTCATAATCTCAGTTCAATGAATCCACAACTCAATTTCCCTTAGGCAGATCCCCAAAATTCCTGCTGGATACAAAACAGATAGAAATTGAGTGGGAAAAAGCAGCAGTCTTAAGAATTTCAGCTAGTTCATCTTTTGCAATGTTTACAAAAACACATGACCATGTTCACACATTGCTAGTGCCCTCCCAGGCCTTGGAAGGTTTTTTGCAAATAATGAGTCCTGAAGTTAGAGATCTACCACCTTCCCAGTAAATATGCCTCTGTACTGATTAAAAACGGTAATGCCTAAAAGAGGAAAACACACCTATTATACTAACAATGCTTATATTTAGGTGATGTAATCATGGATGGAATTTTTTCTGCTTACTTTTCTATATTATCACAATTTCTTTAAATGGCCATCCTTTGCTTTATCCCTAAAGTAATTAAATTAGTTAAACTAATATTTCTTCTGGCGTTTTCCATTCCACAGGTGGTAATCTTTTCTAATTTTATTTTTTATTGGTGCATTAAAGTTGTACATAATGATGGGATTTATTGTTACATATTCATACATGATCGCAATATAATACAACATGGTCAATATTCTCACACATACTAGAAATCTTTTGACTTACTTTTATCTAAATAAAGATCATTTAAGATGTTTCAGTTCCCAAGAAATCTCAACCCTTTGACAAAATGCTTTTTCCAGCACTGTGAATTATCTATTCATTAATAATAACTAGTCAATTAACTGTTCCCTAAAATACTACAGCTGCACATCCAAAGTTAGAATGCTTACAACTTCACTGATTAACAGTAATGCATAATAAAGAAAATATTCACAAATGGCTATAATTTTCATTGATTATGAAGCAATATATGCAAAGCTTTCTCCTCTGACACACACCCACACCCACACCCACCCACATACACACACACATACATATATGTATATATATATAATGTTTATTAAGAAGCAAAGGCCCTCAAAGTTTCTTTCATGAAACCTAATCACATTCATGTCTAAGATCATTCCTGGATGAATACTAATGAATACAAGAACAATTTTATTTATTAGTCAATGAGTTTAGAGAAAATTTCTCAAATTAATATTACATAGAATATTCTTCCAAAGGGCTTTATAAATATGGTGTGAATTTTTCTTCTCAAAATATTTGGTAAACACTGAATTAGATAAGGTGTGTGTGTGTGTGTGTCTGTGTGTGTGTGTGTGTATTACAGAGAAAGATTTTGTTGCTTTTCCTTTGTATTAACTACTGGCTTACTGATTTTAATGGGCAAATAAGTATTGTAAATCATTGTAGATGAACATTTTGAGGATCATTATTTGGAAAAAATGTTAACTTAGATTTTGATGTTTATTCCAATATGTATATTCTATGAAATCTGGTATATAGAATCACTGAAAATATTTGTCATCTGTCAACATTGAAAACACAACAAAACATTGCTACTGGGAAACAGTTTACCTTTGCTTAAAGGCAAATTCCATATTTATATTTTTAGCATAATTCAATCTGGAACATTGATTACAACATAGGAAAAAAATCAACCACCTCAGGGTAGACACTGTGGAAACCTGTTTAAATTTAAAAAAAAAAAAAGAAGAAGATGAAAGAAAGAAAGAAAGAAAGGTTAGGAGAAGTTGTGGAAGAGAATTATAAAACTATTCAAAATAATACTTTAAGTCCACAAACATATTTAGTTAGATGCATATCTACCAATTATCTACCTCTTTCAAGTAAAAAGTAAAAACTTTCTAAAGGAAAACAGAAGAAAGAAATTGTTTCCCATTTATTTTTCTACAGGTTTTTGCTAGGAATGTACAACTCAATGGAGTGAATAACTGTTTCTAGTCTGCCACTTTGCTAAATAACACAGAATACTGTTAAAAACATCAACTTAATGTTCAGGAAAACATTATGACATTCTCAAAGAAAGAACAATTTGTCATTCCATCACAACTATGAAAATAATACAGAGTCAAGACAGTCATAGTAAGTGGGATACCAAACACATGACATGTAAAAGTGGAGATACGTGGTTGGCAGAGCAGTCTTGAGAGTCAAACAAATACCAGATGGAGGTAGGAAAGATGTCAAAATTCCAGTGCAAAAAGGATGCTGCACACTGGAAAGAGAGAACACACCCAAGTGCCCACTGTAATGTCTTCAAAAATCCACTTAAAATGTTCTAAATAGAAAGCAGGTATTCTTTTCAAAATAATATTCCTGGAGTAAGAGCCATTCATCTCCATAGGCTTCAGATGAAATCTCTCATCAACAGATTTAATCATCTGCCCTAAGTCCTACTCTCTCCAGCAGCTATCAACTATTTGGGACCTGTTCAACTCTCAAACACAAGACCACTGCTGACCTGCTAGATACTTTTTTGGATTGATTATTCTTTGAATTTGGAAACTCCATTTCAAAATTATCACCCACAATTGAAACAAAAATATCAACATTCTATTTTAAATGATGTTTATACAATGTAATCCAGCACATGGAGATAATTGTGTTTTTCCAACTCCACATTCAGCTGTTCAGCACTGTTAATGCAAGGATAGCTTGAAAGTAGCCACAGTAGAAGTATTTACACTACAACAACCCACAAGCACGACTAATCAAGGCTTTGCCTTTCAGAGAGCTGATTGTTAAACACTTACCAGCACAATTCTAGTAACATCTCTTAGTGTTCTCCAATTCTTTTGATTGTTACTAGCTTCCATTAAAATATTAACCTGAGTCCAAGTGCCAGGGCAATGCTAGCTATCAGTATAGGCACAGGGCCAGGAAAAAACTGCGCTAGTGCATAATAACCAGGTGTTTTGGCAAAAATTCTAAAAGTGCCAACAGTAAATTCCCACAACATGCCAATCATAGTATCAACTATTAATATCCATTAATAATTCACTTAGTATGATTACTGGAAAATGCAGCCACTGTGCAGGGGGATTCTACTTGTGTCCTCAAAGACACCTGATGAAGGGCTAAGCAGGGGCTAAAATGCAATCTGCCCTACACTTTCAAGCTGCAAGTCTGAAACCACCTGGCATCTTATTGTAAATTTTACAAAGGTGTATTATGTGCTAAGGGCTACCCTGATGGAAAAGAGCTCTTGACTCTAGGTAAAAATAAAGCACTACAGAATTGGGAGTATTTAGACATAGCAGTGCACCACATAGCACACTCAAGGTGGTCCCATAAGATCATATCACCAAGTGACACTGCAGTCATCTTGGTGCAAGTACACACCTTGATATTTCCATAATGACAAAATCATCTAAAGATATATTTCCCAGGATGTAACCCCATTGTCCAACAATGCACAACTGTATAAGAACAAAGAAGTATTTTCAACCAGGAGGCTTCTATTAAAAACCTTCGTAGCTACTTGGGATACTTTAAAAACTATTCTAGAGAACTCTACCTAGGATAATTCTGTAACTTTAAGTTTTGACACATTTCTACTTCACCAAATACACAATGGTGGTAGATTAAAAAACAAAAGTAAAAAGAAGTCACAGATTCCAACACAAGATAAAAATGTCTGCAGGACAGAAATGGAAGAGAAATAAATACAAATTGTGAACAGAGCTGGAGTCCTGGCAAGGGAGTAGACAAAAAGGTAAAGCAAGGCTGAGGGGGGCAGGGAGCTTAGGTAAGAAATGGACAGACAGAGAAATGGACTGAGGACAGATCTGAAGACGCTGAAGTATGGACAGGGAGATGACACAAATGGCACCATCAAAACTCTACACAAAATATCAGTATGAGGGGATTGTCTCTGAATTGACTCAGCGCTTGGAGGTTGTGCCACCTCTAGCAAAAGAATAGAAATGCTGCACAATTTTCCATATTGTTAGAAAACTGTAATGTCAAATACATGTGTTAAAATGCTAATGGTAACCAATAAAGAGAAATGTAATCTTCCAGTTTACAAATCACCAGAGGAATGGAAAAAGAATATGGAAAATTTATCCATCCTGTCCATCAGAAGGCAGGGAAAGAAGAAAAAAGATCAAAATAAAAGAAAATGAAATACCACAAAATAAAAATAAATGAAACAGCAGCAAAATATATATGTATATAAATCCAGCCTCAGCAATACACACAATTAAATTATCTGTTAAAAAGACAGCATTTGCCTGAATGTATTAATATTTTAAAAACTTATGCTGGTTACAGAATGCATGCCTAAAACAAAATCACACAGAAAGGCATAAAATGAGATACTCAGAAAATAAATCTGTATCAGGCAACTATCTAGCCAAAACAATGCTGGTATAACAATATTTATATTAGATAAATAGAAGTTAAAGGGGAAAACATTAAGAAGAATAATGAAGAATCACATATAATAGTGATTTCAGCAATCTACTGAGAAACTAACAGGATAACCTAAAATATATATAACTGACAACATAGCCATATATATGTGTGTATATATATATATATAAAACATAGCTATATATATAATCTCACAACTAAGAAAATGAAAAGAATTTGGCAAAAATATAATAATGGTGGGTGATCTTAACATCCTCTGACAGATCAAGCAGAACAACTTAGTGAGACCCTGTCCCAAAATAAAAAGGGGGGTGCTGAAGATGTACTTCAGTGGTAGAGCACCTCTGGGTTCAATCTGCACTACCATTAAATTTTTTTTTAAAAAGAATCACTGCCAGAATGGAAAGGTAAAAAGGTGGGCCATGCACTCTAAAGACATTACACAAGTGAATTCCAGGTCCAACCCTTGACTCTCTGAACTTTGGTTTCTTGATGTGGGTTACAATATCTGTATCAAAACATTGTCATGCAGATTAAATGAGGAAGTTTCTGTAAAAACACCTAGCACAAGTACTTGGCAGGAACTCAAATACTAGTTCTAGTTCTTTTACATAATGTGTGTTCAATAAACACCAATTGAAGTAATGAATAAAAACCAAGAGGTGAATATACATTCTTTCACAAATGAAATATAGAATAGAATTAAATTAATCAACAAGGCTCTATTTTAAACAAAGATGAGAAAAAAATATACGGCTCATTCTATGTTTTTAATTATCCTCTGATTCAAACAGCAAAAATGAAGGTTTTGTCTTGGCCTATGGAAAATCTGATGCCACATCCTGGTTGTCCCTTTGGAGCTAATTTTTATAATAGGTTTCAATCTTGAGGTCACTTTGTCCAAATACAAGAGACTTTGCTTGTGAAAGAAGAGAAGTTTAGGGGGCAATGCCTGATGTCTTATTGCCTGCAGGAGAGAGAAGAGCAAGCTGCAGGACCAGTCTTCAGAGGAGACTCAACCAATTCAGTGAATATAAATCAACTAGATATTAAGGAGAATTTCCTACAACAAGGGTTGCCATACCATTACATCAGGCAGAGGCTTGTGTGATCTCCTTCCAAGTGGGATATTTCCAGACGTCTAAACTTGATGCAAGCTTTGCAGCAAGCTGAGATGCACCCAGTTTGCTGCCATGATAGTTAACGAGGTGTGTGCAGCCATGTGGCACATAGACAGCCTCCATCGCTATCCCTGCTCTTGTTGGCCTCACTCCCTAGAAGGCTTTCAACATGTGTGCAGGCCAATTATTTGTTTAGTTGTTTCATTTCTGTAGGAATCAGAAGAAAGGTTTTCTGCCCTCTTCATTTTTTCACGCTCACCAAGGACTTTTTCAATTTAATTGTTACATGGAACAGGATATTCCCAAGGCCAACACTGAGAATTTGGTTAAAGAAAGCTTTTCCAGATCTTAGAGAAAGATGGCATTGGCCACAGGCTGACAAGAACAAGATGGACAGTTCAGGAATTCAGCATTGCTGCTGGGTAAACAGCATATGGTTTATATGCTGTGAATGGTGGCTAACTTCAATCTCACCTGAAATAGACAGCATCTTGGTTTTTTTTTTTTTTTGTAATGCCACTGAAAATACAACAGTTATTTTTTAAAAGGCTTAATTTGGAAGGAAAAAATGGAACTGCTAGATTATTCCTTTATGCAAATAATTTCAGTTACATAATAAATGAATGCTTCTATATTCTTAATGTGGAGGTGACCTTCATTAGCTTGAGATCAAATGCAGAACCTAAAGAGAAACACTGACATATTGAAATACATAAAACTCCAAGCCATACTTAAGGTCAAAGATGACTAACAAATAGAATAAACGATTTTGACATCTACAATATAGTTCACATTTTTGATATCTGAAAAGCTCTTACATTCAAAAATAAATGAAAAATGTGTGCAATTAGTCACTTCCCAAAGTACAACTTTAATAGTAAACAAGGAAATGCAAATTAATAAATGAAATGTTTTATAATTTTTAGTCTTATTTTACTTGTTACATTGGTAAAAATTCTAGTGATTAACCAATGCTATTACAACTGCTGTTGGTAAGGATGTGGGGGAAATGAGAACCTCCTTATCAGGCTGATGAGATCACAAGTTTTGGTGATAAGGGAAGTGGAAATGAACATAGTGCATTAAAATATTAAGGACTGGTATTCTTTTTGATCAAAGAATTTTCTTCTCCAAGAATTCATCCTGAGGAAATAATAAAACAGGAGCACAAAGATGTACATTTAATCAACCCATACTTGTTTATAGTAGCAATAAATCAGACAACCAAAGTGTCATTAAATAGTGGAACTTTAAATTGAAAATCTCATACAATAAGTTACTTTATAATGATTAAAAATGAAAATGTAAAAACCTACCTATTAACATGAGAGAATATCCACATTATATTAAGGCATAGGTAAACAGGATTTGTATAGTTTGGCTCATTTTTCTCCAAAACTTTTATCTGTACATGGACATGTGGATTCACACATAAATCCAAGGGGGAATGTGTAAGGGATATTCAATGAAATTTCCATAGCCGTTTTCTCTTAGTACTAAGATTGTAGGGAATTTTCACTTTCTTCTTTATATTTTTCTGTTTGTCTGGGTTTTTTTTTCTTTTTTACAATGACATGTTTTACTCTAGAAATCAGAAAAATCATATGGCAATCTGTACTGAAGCAAATATAAACAAGAAAGCTAGAGTTTAATTAGGCAAAGAAATTCTAAATGTTGGAACATTTGGGTTTTGCTGCAAAATTTATTCATTACATGATCTTTCCTAAGAATGCTTTTAGAATTTTTAATTGGCATATAGTAATTGTACATATTTGTGGGGCACAATGTGACACTTCCATACATAGATACAACATGCAATGATGAGATTAGGAACTTCACAATTTAAACACTTTTAAACACCTCTTGTAGCTCAGGAAGGAACCTGTTTTTCCTTTCTCTTTTTCGATGCGCAGCCTCTCTGTGCAGAAATTCACTTGCAGTCTCATGAACAGTTTTTGGGCAGATGTCAGGTTGTGTGCTCAAATCCCAGCTCTATCACTGTAGTAACTTCACTCCAGGCAAAGTACTTCACCTAGCAGCATTTCCATTTTCTTTTCTGTTAAATAAAGGTGATTTTAAAAAAGTACAGCTGATTAGTTTCAGGACCACCTCATCCTGTCCTACAGATACCCAAATCCCCAGACTCTTTAGTCCCCTATATAAAATAGAATTTGCATATAACCCATATATATACTTTAAATCATCTCTGGATTACTTAAAATACTTAAACAGTGTAAACACCATGTAAATAATTGTTATACTGTATTGTTTGGAGAATAATGACAAAAAAAGTTTGTACATGTTTAACACAGATGCAAATTTTTTAAACATTTTCCATCCGTGCCTGCTTGAATCCAAGGATGCAGAACTGAAGGATATGGAGGACCAATTCTTCCTTCATTAATAGCTTGCTGCCAGGGAATACACATGAAGCACTTAGAACAGTGCCTGGCACATTGGATGTGCTCTCTATCTGTTGTGTTATTATCTCTGCCTGGCTTATGGTCTCCCTGCTTCCCTTGCAAGGGCTGTACTAAGGTTTCATAATGGCCACATCTACCTATTGGCTTTGAATGATTGCAGAAGCCTTACTCTAAAGGGGAAGTGCTCAAGAGGAGTTGTTCCCCTGCTTCCTACCCTTCCTTTCCTGGGCTATTTGTCCTGAGCACTAATTGTAAATGTCCACATTCTACATGTCATTAAATAACATTCAGGTTACAGACTGTTGAGCTGGCAGTAGCAGCTGAAACCCACATCCCCCTGCCTTCCTAAACTCACCATTTACCTTTGACCCCAATATCATATAAAGAAGTAAAAGCATATTTATACTAGAAGACTTACAGGTCAGCAGAGATGAATGGTCACGCGTGTGATGGCTTCTCGATCATGCATCTGTCTTGCCCTCATGTTTGTTCTTTGTGCATTTCAGTGTTTTATCTTGCAGGAGACACACTTGTGGGATTATCAGAGTCTTGTCCTATGAAAAGATGATGAAATGGAACAGTCAAAGAGGCCCAAATTAAAAAAAAAAAAGGCACCACACATATGCTGCCTAAATTTCCCTGAGAGAAGTTACTTATAACTGCTTGTCTTTTCTGACCATTGCCCATTTATCCTCTATAGGGTCCTATTTTTACATGGTGTCACTTAGACTCCAAAAAAGATTTTGATTCATGTTTCATGGTTCTAAAAAGTTTATAGAACTCACTGGTTGCTGGGGAAAAAATTCTAGTTTACCTAAATCACACTGACACCAAGTAGTTTTTATGATCAACTATTCTATCACATAGGGCCTACAGCTTCCAAAACAAAATTCAGGGCATGTGGTTTGACAATCAGGAATCTATTTATCAGGACAGGATAGTTAGCAAACCAGAAAATCCAGGTCATATGCAAGCCATTATCAATATATAATGAATTATAGGTATGAATAATACATGGATGTGCAGTCTGCTAGTGTCTTTCAGCTGGCTAATATACATGAACAGTCTCTCAGAAGCCACCTAAATTGAAAGTCACTATGCCACTTTGGCTCTTCTTTCCAATTGCTTATTTAATTGATGTCAAGTACCTTCACTAAGTCAATTAATTTGCTAAAATAATGCAGATTATCCTTATATTACATCATCTCTAAGATAAATACAAAATCATTTTTAAAATCCTATAAATCTGCTAAAAGTCTTAGAAAAACATGACTCGTGTGTGTGTATGTGTATGTGTGTATGTCATTAGCCTGACAATTGTGATTAGAAGAATATTGCACCAATTTGCTAACTGTTAGTGGATAAAATAAAATCAAGATGACCTTCAGACATATTTTGAAGTTACATATATATGTTAATGGAAAATAAATATGCCTGAGTATGTAAACAGGAGTGCACATTTGCAAAAGAGAAAGTAACCCTACCCAGAAGTGTACCAAGAAATAATAACTAAAAGGTCCTCCATGCCAGTGCTAGTCTATAGATTTATTGAGTTGATATTTATAATGTGCTTAAAACACATAAATGCTATGTAAATAGTGTTTGCAATGTTGGCTTTCAGATGGAATATTAACTTTCTTTTCAAAAGTCTTCTGAAAAATGTCTGAAGTTTTAGCTAAAGTTTATTTGGTATATGAAGTATTTTTCTACTTTTTAAATGTAAAATCTGTAGATTAATCATGATGGATAAAACTTTGCAACCTATTTGTTCTTATTTATGTGGGTTTTTTCTTCCCCCTGTGACTCTATGAGTGATGGCGTGGAACCAACTCTCTGCCTAAACATGATCTGCTGTTACCTCTTATTCAGGCCAATATGACCCGTCAAGACATGACAAATATGTGTGCACAGCTATACCATGTGCCTAAATATGGACTCTGGGCAAACATGACAAATATAGGAAACCCCGAATACGTTAAACATTGTAAATAAGTTTGGTTAATTACACAAACAGGCTCTCCATTGTACTAAATGAGTCATTGACTCCCCCAGATGATCTGTTCAAAGTTCAAGAAACATTAAGAGAAAACAAAGTCTGTTCTGAGATATGCGTGGAGCTGAGGTGGATGGGGCAAAAAAGGAGATGTAGTCAGAATGTTCCATCCTGGGAGAGAACTGCTTAAGCCTGTCTGATAAACCATCTGGGTGTGGCCTTCCAGAAAAACCTACTCTGTGAGGGCCTAAAAAGTTTAATGGGAAAGGACTTTTAAGGAAAGGCAGCAAAAATTGGCAGAAAAGTCAAATTTTACCACAAAGATGAGTCTCCAAACCTTCATTTGCATCCAAATTTTATGTGGATATGTGAATATGTGGGTGAAGAGGGAAATAAAAAAATAGAGTAGTCATTCCTTTATCCATGGTTTCACTTTCCACAATTTCAGTTACCTATCATCAACTGTAGTCCAAAAATATTAAATGGAAAATCCTATAGTTTGAGAAACAGAGATCATATGCACATAACTCTTATTATAGTATATTATGATTTTTATTTTATAATCATTATCAATCTTTTAAAATGCCTGCTTTTATAAATTAAAATGTAACCTAGGTATACATGTATAGGAAAATTGTAGGACATATAAGGTTAAGGTTAAATATTGTCTCTGGTTTCAGGCATCCACTATGTATCTTGGAACATATTCCCATGGATAATGGGGACTACTGTACTTCAAATGCTATTCCACTAAACACTGTGAGATACTGAGACAAGAGGTTCAGAGCCTGTGTTGGTCAACTTTTCATCACTCTGACCAAAATACCTGACAAGTTACAGAAAAGAAAAGTTTATATTGGGCTCACAGTTTCAGAAATTTGGTTCTTGTTCAGCCAACACCATTCCTCTGGGTTCGAAGTGAGGCAGAACATCATGATGGAAGGAAAAGCTGCTCAGTTCAAGGCAGCTGGGAAGCACAGAAAAAGGGTGAGGAGCAGGGGGACAAGATATAGTCCCCAAACGCATACCGCTAGACCTAATTCCTCCAGCTTTGCTCCTTTTGCCTTCAGTTACCACCCAGTAGTCCATTCAAATTATTAATGCATCAAATGGATTAATCCACTTCTTAGCTTACAACTCTTATCATTCTTTTTTTTTTCCTAAAAGCCCTACCTCTGAACCTTACTGTATTGGGGACCATGCTTTCAAACCATGAGATTTTTAGGGTACATTCCAAATCCAAACCATGACACATCTTGATACTTCTCTCACAAATTTGGCATAAGGAAGTTGGAGCCTCTTTTCCTACCTATCTCACAGAATATCATCTACTTAGATAACTTCAGGTGTCTGTATCAGGGACAGAGTATCTTCTGGCAGGAACAGGGGAGGAATCAGGTGGCACCTGTTGATATGCAAGCTCAGCTCATTTAGCAGGAGTAGACGGAAGGACCGAGAAAAGTAGCCGCATCCAGCAAATGGGCCTGAAAGAAAATGACCCAGGGGAATGCAAGAGACACAGTCAGAAGTTCTGTCAATGAATGAATATCCTGTTTCATCCACCACATCAATGGCCAGGAGAGGAGAGTAAGAAAGAATCAGTGAATTTCATGATAGAACCATGGAAATCATCAAATTTAAAGAGTGAAAAGAAAAAAGAATGAAGTGCACATACACATGTAAAACCCTGAACATGCAATATAGCCTGCCCTTCCATTTAAATCTGTGCATGTAAATAGTTCATACACTCAGTGTGGTTTTGAAAGTCAATAGAATTTTCAAAAATGAAATCAACAAGTCACTGTTTTACAGAATAAGTTGAATAAATAATAACATTTGACAAATATACTTGCCAAGTTCCTGCTTTCTACCAGTTATTCAGTAATGATGAACATGACAGAGAGATCAAATTCCAAAGAGTGGGGCCAAGACGGGTAAAAAATACATGACCTGCATTCTTGTGTGTGCTGGGTTTGAAGCTTTACTACCACTGTCTTGAAAGTCTTAATTTTTTAACACAGGTCCTGCATTTTCATTGTAAGGCACTGGGGCCCTACAAATTGTGTAATTAGTCCCTGGAATACACAAATAAATGATAAAAGCAGAGAATGCAAACACAGATAAATACTAGGAGCCACAAATGAAGGTGTCCCACCCATCCCCAGGGACAGGGCTGGGTCAGGCATCTGGTGGAACTTGAGTTCGGGAACTCTTTCCTGGAGCAATTCTCCAGCAATGCTGTAGAGCCGTAGGAATTTGCCTCAACTCTCTTTGATTCTCTTTATTTGGAAAATTCATGTACTGAATGTATGAATATGTAATAATGAATCCCACTATTATGAATAATTGCAATGCACCAAAAAATTTTTATGAGAAAAGAAAATTCATGCACTGGGAATTTAGCTGGTTTGAATAGTATTACAGAGAAAAATAATCCTAAATTTGAAAACAAGGCAAAAGGATCTTCAGGCCTTATCTTCTAGAGCATTTCTTTACAAGCACATCCCAGTATCAACTGACTTTGAGTCTCTAGATCAGGGGTCAGCAAACTTTTTCTGTAAAGGCCAGGTAATAAATAGTTCGGGATTTGCAGGTCAGATGGCCTCTGCTGCAACTGTCGCAGGAAATCAGGGAGCTAAAACTCCAAAGCTCAGTTCTTGTGTTCCAACGAGAGAAAATTTAAAGTCAGATACCAAAAGTCATGCAAGAGAATTTCACTGTAAGTGAAAGAGAGGTGAAAAGCAAAGTAAAAGCTCCAGCAGAAAGCACTCTCAAGAGAAAGAGTGGGCCATCTCTAAACAGAGAACGACAAAGGAGACAACGCTGTCTCCAAATTTATTACTGTTTGATGGTTGACTTGAAAATTGGGGTCCTCCTTCAGCAGCCTTCACCAATCAGGTGTTCAACTTCTCCTTCATGTCAGGCAGTGGAGTTTGTGACCTTAGTTGGTCCTCTCTGGAACTGTCATAGTGGCCATCCTAGTTAGGGGGGCTTTATCTACAAGTCAATCCCATGTTAATGTGGGCATTGGGGTCACACACTGGGTAAAAGCCAGATTGGGCTGACTTTCCTCCTGATTCCCCTAAAATGTAGTTAGGATTTTTCAAAGTAATGGTTTGCTCTAAAGCCATAGGAAAATAAGCAAAAACTCAGATCACCTGCAGAGAATGCTGCCAACACAATCTCTTACGGCTCTGGCCCATGTGTACGTGGGTAGACATCCTTCAGAGGTGGGTACAGAGGGCAGATGCAAAAGAAGACAGTAGGAGTGTGAATGGCTACCATGGGCCAGTCCACTGGCTGGTGTTTATAATGACTCCTCACTGGAAGGATAGAGTAAAGTGCAAGTCTTTTATAAAATGTGCTTACATAAGCTAGAGGGAAAAACTGTTTTAGATAATGGAGGCAGAGTCAGGAATACAAAGAAGTCAAGAAAGGGATGGGCTTCCTGTTACTCTTCAACCATTAACCCAAAAAATATATCCATAAACATTTTATTTTATAAAAAAAACTAAAATTCTAATGATAAATTAATTGAATATAAAGAATTTAAACAATTTTTGCAGAATATTTACTAATTGCTTTAATTTTATATCATCTACAAAGCTTTTTGATGTGATTGTTTTTAACCAACAAGTAAACAAAAATAAATGAAAGTTAAGTTTTTTTAAAAAAAATGAAAGCATCTTCACATTTGATACTTCATGTGTAGATTATTTTAAATCAGCAAGTCCCAACCTTTGCTCTTTCCCTTAAGTCTCCCTCCCCCAAAGTCATCTCACAAATATAAAACAAGGCTGCCACTTCTTAATTATTTTGTTCCAGATTTGTTACAACCCAGCTCACTTGCCCTACTTAAAATGTTCTGTGTCTGGGTGTTTCCACAAGCTTATTTGCAAGTGTTCCTCTCATCTGACAGCACAGTAGTCAAGAAATTCGAACTGGTAACAAATGACAGTTGAAAATGCAAAATTGCAGTACCCTACCCGGAAAAAGCCAATTTTAACAACCTTGGTGATTTGTTAAAATGCTATTGTCTTTGAAAAAATTCTTTTTGAAAAAAAGTTATACAATATATAATATGTGGTAAATTAGAAAGGATTTTGAAATGTACTTGTATATACATGTTCATGTATATTATATATTTTATATATGATATATTTGGATACTGTTGGCCATTGACTTCTGTACCTTCTTATTTAACTAACCATGAATTGGGAATATAAAAAATGCATCTATCTAGGGAGACAAAAAATCAACAATGCAGCATACTCTTTACCCCCCTGAGAATCCAAATGATATTTATGCAATCATTTAATTCTGGAAAATTCACAATCTAAACATTTATATCACTTGTAGGGGTAAAATGCAGAAGAATTAAGAGACTACGGTGTAGGCAATGTGGGGGTAATTCTGGTTTAGGGACAAATTTACATCCTATTATTATTTTATATGCATTTATGATTGTACAATAACTCAACTCTTAATAAAAATAATTTTTAAAAATACACTTGTACTCAACATGGATAGATCTTTTTTCTTATTCCCTAAACAATACAGTATAATAATTATTTATATTGCATTTACATTCTGTTCTTATTATGAATAATATAGAGAGGTTTAAAGCATACAAAGGACATACATAAGTTATAGAAAATACTATATAAGGAACTTGAGAATTCGTGGATTTGAGTCTATATGAGAGGGAAGGGTCCTGGAACTAATTCTCCATAGATACCAGGGAATAACTGTTAAATAAAACTTAGTCTTATACACGTTTCTTTTTGTTTTCTTTTCACAATTTGAATGATGCCCACTGCTCTTAGTCAATGAGCTCAAGTGACAGATTCTGCTGATACTGTTGGCCACTGGTGGTTAGTGTCTCATACTATGAGTTTCCCCAGTCAGAGACCACCTGCTCCTGCTATCCTAAATTACATGCATTCTATCAAGCATGTCATTTACTTTGCTATATCTCTCTTTCTTCCATGTACTTGTATTCTGATGAGAGATGTTTAGCCACTCTGGCTGAAAAAAAGTTGTGTAGATGACTGAAGATATGACAAATTCAAATTTTATATCAACGTAAGGAATCTTGAAGAAAATGTCAAGAAAAGATTCAGAAACAGAGTTCCAAGATCCATTAAAGTCTTACCAACAGTTCTCCTATTTAGCCAAAACAAAAATTTAACTTTTATTTAAAAAATAAAGCCACAAAGACTTGAAGTAAATGTACATTTCCAAATCAGAAACTCTCAGTACATGACCAAAATAGGAAAAATTTCTTCCTATTGTAGAAACTGCAGAGAGGTAGCTATGCAACTGCCAGTGACAATTCTAACTTGAGAGTGCATTTGAAATCACAGAACTTTCGCTGGATCAGTTCAATCTGAGTACCAAATCGCCACAACTCTTTCATATTGTACTCTGATTGCAACCACAGTACTTGCCGCACTTGAGCTGGGTAACACACTCTTAGCGTGATGGGTGCACTGACATGCTCACTGAGATAACTGACAATTGTGTTTTCCTAATTGTTTTAGTATAACTGAACTTGGATTTCAGAGCACAGTTTAGCTTTAGATGTATGCACACACACAAAGAAATAAATATTAATTTTCTCCTAATTGTTTTTAGCACCTTCTTTTTCTTACACTAAATATAGTTTGAACAGAAAAAAAATACATATGCACATTAAAATGAACACAAACATACTTAATGAAGAGCTGGGATTATTATTTGCCAAAGTTTCTTTGTCCCTTTTGATGAGGAACACAAGACAAACACTCATTTACTTCTAGACTAGAACAGATCATTCAGCACAGCCTGACTTTTAAGATTGAGTGTCTGATTAATTTAGATAACTTCTCAAGGTCATCAGCAACATCTGCTTTGACACAGCCTTTTCTTTGACCTCATCTGCGGGTCCCCTCTGAAGCACTGGACACTTTTTGGGTCTCCCTTCTCCACACGCTTCCCTGACTCTGCAGTATTCTGGCTCCCTTCCAATACCCTTATCTGCTCTTGATCAGGTCTTCTTGTGATTCTCCCCCTTTTGTTCATGTCTTAAATTCACATACTCCCTCCCTGAAAGACAGTACTTTAATGGCCCTATTATTCACCACAGTGTTTCTTCATACTCTTTGTCATGTGACTTAGAAGTTCCCCAGCATTATTAAATAATAATGCTAAGGGGAATGAGGCAAGAAATAAATAAATGTCTATATAATAATGCATGATGAAGGTTTAATTGGGGACAACAGAGAATGGATTCTGCAAAATTTGCTGATCCACTTATCCCAGAAATCCCCACCTAAGCAGGGAGCAGCTGCAGCAATTATCCACCTTCTCTGAGGACTCCTCCTAGAAGCATTGACCTCCCTTCTCTTGCAGGCTGTGTTTTCCTTCAGGTTGAGTGGTTTGAATTACATCAAAGAAAGCCCAGGCATGTGCTTCAGGTAGAACATTGTCAAGTGTACCTACCAGGACCTGTCCACTGGAAGTGCAAATGAAATCAGAGGGCTAGGAAACATGATGCAAGACACAGCCACTTCTGCTACAAGAAGAAAGACTAATACTGCTTGCCAAAAATCCACATATTATGCAGCACAGATACCCTTGGAACTGCTTAAAATTTGAGATTTGGTTTTAAGTAACAATTCTATCCTACTTTAATCCACTTACTAATCCAAATTATGTGTCTCCTGATCAGTATTTTGGCTTATGGAGTTTTACCTAAAAGGACTGTCTTACTGAAGGCACTCTGTGGCTAGAAGACAAAGTTGCTCCTACTACAGACACTACCAAAGTTAATCAACAGGAAACGAAGTGAAGTTAGAAAATGGAGTTCTGAAAAGTTCCATGAAAGAGTCACTGAGGCAAAAACTGTGGCTCTAGACCACTGATAAAGGGGATAGAATTTGCCAAGTTGACCAGAAGGTCATTCATGGTACTGGAAAGTGTGTTTAACATCATACAGGGTCCTGATTTACTGAAACTCTGTTAAAGAATTTCAAGAATTTTTTTTTTACTTAGGAAAATCCAAGATCCAAGTTCTCAAAAGAAAAAATATGAATGAATAACAAATATATGAAAAAAATGTTCAACATGTTTAACAATTAAGGAAAAGCTAATCAAAACTAAACTGAAATTTCATCTCACTCAAGTAAAAATGGCAGCCATCAAGAAGACAAAGAATAAATGCTGCGGAGGATGCCACTGTTGGTAGGATTATAACTTAGTGCAACTACTGTAAAAATCAATATGGAGATTCCTCAAAAGACTGGGAATGGAACCACCATATGACCCAGCTAGACGACTCCTCAGTATTTTTCTTAAAGATTTAAAGTCAACATATGATAGTGATACATGCATACCCATGTTTATAGCACCACAGTACAATATTAAATAATGGTCCATCAATGCATGAATGGATAAAGAAAATGTGGTATATACACACAATGGAGTTTTATTTGACCATAAAGAAGAATGAAACTGTATCATTTTCATGAAAATAGATTGAACCTGAGAGCATTATATTAATGAAATAAGTCAAACTCAGAAAGTCAAGTATCTTGTATTTTCTCTCATATGTGGAAGCTGGAGAGAGAAAAGGGGGCAGGGGTGGTATGGGGAGGATTTCAGGAAAGTAAAAGAGAGATCAATAGAGTAGAAGAAGTAGACCACAGGAAGGATGAGGGAAGAGAAAGGGGAGATATCGGGGAACTAAATTTACCAAATTATGTTGTTATATTGTGTTATGGTTTGAATGTACGCTGTCCTCCAAAAGTTCACGTGTGACAATTCAGGAAGGCTGAGGTGAAGTGATTGGGTTATAAGAACTTTAGCCTAATTATGAGTTAAACCCCTGATGGGGATTAATTTGCAACTGTAGGCTGGTAGAGTGTGGCTGGAGAAGGTGGGTCATTGGGAGTGTGCCTTTGCGGTATATATTTTGTATCTTACAAGGAGTTTCTCTCTCTGCTCCCTGAAGCCATGCCTTCCACCATGATGTTCAGCTTCAAGGAATGGAGCCAATCTTCTATGGACTAAGAACTCTGAAACCATAAGCCCCTAAATAAACTTTTCCTCTTAAAATTGTTCTTGTCAGGTTTTTGAGTCACAACAGCGAAAATAGCTGACTAAAACATATTGTGTACATGTAAAAACGTAACAGTGAATTCCACTATCATGTACAATTCATAATTTTTTAAAAAGTTAATAGAAGAAATAAAATCCAAGATCCAAACCCAATATCTCAATCCCAAATCTCATTCTCTTTCTGCTACTCCAGAAGAAGCCCTTTCACCTGTTGATGAGAGTCCAGAAGAAAATGATGAGGTGTTTTAAGGATGGGTGGTCAGAATCTGGCCCTCTGCTGTATGCTGTTACAGGGCAAAGGCAAGGCAGGTCTCCAGCTGTTCAAAGACTTCTCATGGAAAAGAGCCCACCTGAGGGAAAGGCAGGCTCCCCAGAGACCAGGAGGCAGAGCCGGGTTTTCCTGGAGGCTCACTGTTGTCAAGTTTCATGTTCTTGTCCCAGACTTCAAGGTCTTAGTGAATGAGCTCTCAGAGATGCATCTAGACTGTTCATGCTTCTTCTGCAACAACACAATTTGCATCTTTCTCCCTGACTCCTCTCTCTCATTCTGGAGCTCTTCATGGAGCTTCTTCCGCCCAGAGGTTGTGACCTTCTTCTCTTTCCCAACTCCATCCATAAAGATTCAAAGGCATTTATTTTTCTGGATATGTCCAAAACAGAAGTTCCTATCCCTTTGCTCAGACCCTGAATGTTTTGACAACTTTTCTGCCAGCTTGTTCATCACAGAAGTTCAGTGGTCTCTTCTCCCCCATTTTGACCAACACCTTCTCTTGTCCAAACCTCGGATATTTTAAATGAGCCATACAGTCAAAGAGTTGAAATCAAGTACTATATAAACTTCCTTTGCTCTGTCGTTCTTCTCTGCTGAGTCCTCTTTCTGCTGTGTCACTGACTCCCTTCTCACTTCCAAGGAAGCATTAACCAATCTTCTGAAAACCTGTCAAACTGAATGGATCCAGAGGTGGGGAGGGCATTCCATTTCATACAGAGTCTTAGCTTATTGAAACTGTGCAATGGATTTTACTTCAGTCTAAGAAGGTAGGGCCATTGTGCATCATTCTTTCTGCTACATTTTAGCACTTGTTCAGTCTTGTAGAAATAGATTATATGGAAATATCTTTCCCCAATATTTTTATTTCTTAAGTAGAATGGAAAATAGTTATTTTTCATCCCTCTGGACCACTGTGTCTCAAGAGCATCACATGGTTGACTTTTCATTCATTTCCCAATTCAAATATCACATCCTCAGGGAGTCTTTTCTTGACCCCCAATCAAACATAGATACCCACTTACTTTTTAATCACATTACTCTATTTTAATATGATATTCATTTACCAAGATCTGATCTTGACCCTGTTTGCTATTCATTGTTGCTTTTGTTGTTGCTCTTTGTCAATCTTTATCTCCCATAGAACACAATCTGTATGACTTTGACTCCTCTCTATGGTTCAAGGAATCACCAGGACAACTGGTTCCAAATTTCCATTCCCCTCATCTCCATGTGGAAGATTGTATGACCTCTGTCCAATTAAGTTTAGCATAGCTGTGTGATTTATTTTGATCACGTAAAATGTTGGCAAAATATAATCTGTATCACTTCTAGGAGAAAGATTTATAAACTAATGTACAATTTGGCACATAAAGATGAAGTGGTTATGGAAGTATGTCATGATGGACTGACTCTGTCAGTCTAAGTTACTGTCTGAAAACAACAAACAGAACCCCTACCTCATCCTCAGAGGTCTTATAGTGTTAGTAAGAAATAAACCTCTGCTGTGTTAAGTTGATGAACTTTGGGGTTATTTGTTAATGCAGCATACTATAACTATCCTGACTATTTTAGTTTCTTTTTGCTGCTGTAACTAATTTCAACATACTTAGTGGCTAAAATCATCACAAATCATGAGACTGGAGAGGTGGCTCAGTGGTAGAGCACTTGCCTGGCATTCATGAGGACATAGTTTGATCCCCAGCATCACATACGCAACTAAGTGAAGGAAGAAAAAAATAGATGAAAAAATAAAATGAACTCTATCTCTGTCACTCTCTCTTTAAAAAAAAATCACAAATAAATCTTCTTACTGTTTTGGAGGTCATAAATCTGAAAGGATTCTTACATAGTTAAAATCAAGGTGTTAGTAGGTCTAGTTTTTTTGTAATCACTAGAAAAGAATCCATTTCCTTGCTTTACCAGATTCTGAAGGCTATCTCCACTTTTTATCTAGTGGGTCCTTCCTCCCTCTTCAAAGCACATCACTCAGAACCTCTGCTTCCACCATCACAACTTTCTGACTCTGATTCTTCTTCTTTCATCTTATAAATACTCATGATTACATCGGGCCCAGCTGGAAAATCCAAGATAGTATCCTCCCTCAATCTTGAGATACTTAATTTAATCACATTTTCATAGTCCCTTTTTTTCAAGTAAGGTAACATAGTCACACAAGTTCAAGTAAGGTAACATATTCACACAAGTTTTGGATATCTTTGTTGGAGTAGGAAGATTATTATTCTCTCTACAACAATTATGAATTACAATAATGAATCTATTAATACCTACAGTAGTACCCACCAAGCTTTTGTCTCGCAAAAGCTCTTGTATGACAATGTGAAGGTTGAGGTAGAATGATTAGTTTGAAGGAGCTTTGATCCAGTCACTGAGTAACTGGTAACTGTGGGATGGTAGGGTGTGGCTGGAGGAGGTGAGTCATTGGGGGCATGCCATGGGGGCATGCCTTTGGGGTAAATATTCTGTATCTAGCATAGAGTAGCCCTCTGCTGTGTTGCCCCCTGGATCCCTGCCTGCCACCATGATGTTCAGCCTCACCTTGAGCCTTGAGGAATGGAACCAGCCTTCCATGAACTAACACCTCTGAAACCTTGAGCCCTAAAATTGTTCTTGTCAGAGCACTTAGTTGCAGCAGCAAAAAGCTGACTAAAACAAAGGTACTCACTTAATATTTGTGGAGTGAATAAATGAATGAACAGACCAAGGTAGAATAGAAAAGAACAGTATGACATCACATGGCATAGCATTAACATAGAATACTGTATATACATACATTTATATATATAATTATGTACATAATTATATATATGTATACACACACATATATACAAACAGCATTTGAAGTCTTTCTATAGATTGCAAAATTTATGTCCTGAAATGCCTCTTCATTTAAAGTTTACCCCTTCTTTGTCTAAAAATTGATGTTGACAGGCTCTGAGTTCAACCTTAAAAAGAAAATGCCAGTTGAGATGAGCCAAGAGCATAACTATTCTAAGAGGGAGTGTTGCTCCTATTGTTTAATTTTTGTTCAGTTTTGTCTTTCACATTCTTCTTTTTTCTGAGAGTTTAGGAATTTTCCCAACTCGATTGACACACCAGAGCCCTCACAATCTCCATGATATATTCAATAATGCTAATGTTCAATATTATGCAAAGGGGAAAAAATAGGTTTCAGCTAGATACTCCATCGTTATTAGTAACATGACCTTCAGCAATTTACTCAACTTCTGTGCACCTGTTTCCTCCACCATAAATGGGAGTGGGTATGCATAACACCTCACACTGTTGCTATGACAAGTCCCTGAGACACTGTATATGAAACTCATAAGGCCTCACACAAAGCAGGCACTCCCTAAATATCAGACCCTCCTTACCACACAGCTTCCCATACCCTTACACCACAGTTTAATTTATGCTGTTTGAAACTATTCTTTTCTTCACTGTCTGTATTTGATGAGTGTGGTGCAATAATTGGTTTTTGTAGAAGTAACAGCCTTGGTCCTCTGTGAGGTAATGTCCAGGAGCCATTACTGTATCATATACTATAATTACAGTCAAGGCATTCTGTTATCATGATTATCCTCACAGATTTTGAGAGCTTGTGGCTAGAATTCTAAAATAGAGATGCTCCCTGGCTTGTGATATAATTGTGTTGCAATAAACCTATCATGAATTGAAAATATCACAAGTCTCAAATACATTTAATATACATAGCTACCAAACATTACAAATGTTAGCCACAAGCTGCACAGCAGAGGATTAGCCATTTCCCATTGGGATTGTGTGGCAGATCAGGAGCTGTGATTCACTCCCACTACAGCATTGAACTGTATGGATAGCCCAGGAAAAGAACCAAATTCAAAGTATAGTTTATTATAGTGTATACATAACACCTTTGCACTATTATAAAGTTTATAATTATAAGTCAAACCATCTTAAGTTGGAAAAAGTCTGTACCATGGAGTGCCAACCACTGAGCACGCATAACAACATCATGAGATACATATTCACATTGTTTCTATTTTGAAAAGGAGAAACCAAGGCTCAAGAGTCATAAAGCTGGAATCAGGTAGAAATTTAATCTGACTCTAGAGCCCCATTCCCAATGACCCTTTTAGATCCAGTGGATATACAATGTTGTGGGGACCAGGGAAATGGGTCTTTAGTGAGTCCCAGAAAAATCAAAAGCTGGAACCAAATTAGTACTTTGGTTTACCATGCCCAGCTACTTTACATCCCTTCCACCTGGCCATGAACAAAACAATGAGTGAGAGGATCAAGAATAACAAGCTAACCTTACAAGGGAAATCAAAGATCTCTTCAATGAAAACTATCGAACATTGAAGAACGAAATCCAAGACGACCTTAGAAGATGGAAAGATGTCCCATGCTCTTGGATAGGCAGAATTAATATAGTAAAAATGGCCATTCTACCAAAAGCTTTTTATAGATTTAATGCTATCCCTATAAAGATACCTATGT
>PVKS010028591.1:0-26262 GCA_004027875.1 Aplodontia rufa
TTTTTTTTTTTTCAAGAGAAAGGGACAGTGAGAGAGAAAGAGAGAATTAATTTTTATTATTTAGTTTTTCATGTGGCTTTCATTGCATGGACACTTCATTGTGTATGTGGTGCTGGGGTTCAAACTCACATCCTTGCGAATGCCAGGCAAGTGCTGTAACCTCTGAGCCACCACTCCAGTCCCTGTCCCAGAGGTTTTGATATGTTGTGTTTTCATTCTCATTCACTTCCAAGAATTTCTTGATTTCTGCTCCCATGTCTTCTTGGATCCATCCATTCTTCATTTAATAGGGTATTATTCAATCTTTATGTATATACGTATTTTCTGTTATAATTTTTCAGTTAGTTGTTAGAATCATGCATGGTCTGAGAGGATACATAGGATAACATCTACATTTTTCATATTTGCTGAAATTTCCTTTGTGAATTAGAATATGATCTATTTTGGAGAAGGATCCATGTTCTTCTGAGAAAAAGGTAACCTCAGCCAATTTGGGGTGGAATATTCTATAGATGTCTGTTACGTCCATTTGATTTATGGAGTTGTTTAGGCTAGATATCTCTTTATTTTATTTTATTTTTTTGATGATCTGTCTATTGATGATATAGAGGAGTGTTAAAGTCTCCCACTATTATCATGTTGGGGTCCATAAGTGGTTTTATGTCATAGAGTACTTTTTCCACATACTATTTGGGAGCATTGGGTTTTGGAGCATAGATGTTTATTATGTTTATATCTTCTTGATGTATTGTTCCCTTTAGTATGATATAGTGGCCTTCTTTATCTCTTCTGATTAGCTTTTGGATGAAATCTACTTTGTTGGGTATAAGTATTGCAACACCTCTGGATATTTTTTTAGAGGAATCTTTTGGAATTAGTATAGAAATATATCCAAGATAGTAAAATGGAGAAATGAGGTCTAGTTTGAATATTAAGCTACCATCTGATTGGGAGAGAAAAGGAAAAAATACATAAACTTATTTGAATCTACTTAAAATATTTCTGCAAGAACAGCGAACATTAGGGTTTCTTTGAAAATGAATCGGACAGCTAAGGTTCTGAAGAAGGAGGATTTTCCATTTTATAACCTTCTTGCCTTTCAAATTTTGAACCATGAAACTGAATTCTTCATTCAAAAATTCATCTGTGGGGGCTGGAGTGATGGCTCAGGGGTTACCGTGCTCATAGCACTTGTCGTAGCACTTGCCTGGAAGGCATGAGGACATGGGTTTGAACCTCAGCACTATGTACACAACAAAGTGTCTGAGCAATGAAAGTCACGTGAAAAACCACATAAAATTGATTCTTTCTCTCCCTCTCACTGTCCTTCTCTCTCTTTAAAAACAAAAATTCATCGTGTATATGTATATACATATATTACAGAAATTAATTGAAATGATATAAACATATAATCTTAGGGCAGCAAATAAGTAATTTTTGACTTTGATCTCCTTTTTGATTAAAGTATTACCTTTGCAATAGGAAAAATCACTGTTTTTTTAAATGTCATTTTGAAAATAGAGACAAAAAGGAAAGGATTATTCTGTTTTCCTTTGCTTTATAATTAACTTAGCAGGAAGCACATTAATAGACAGATATAAGAGAAAACCTTTCAGCTGCATTTTGGCCTGAGAACCAGAAAACAAAAGCAATATTAAATAATCTTCATGGTTATCTTAACTTCCATGTACTAAGTCAAGGAGAATTATTTTCTTTCAACAGATACTAATGCAACAACTTATTTCAATTCATTAACTTGAAATCTAAAACCCATTCTTCTCTGGAATGTCACTAAAAGAAAGCCTGTGTCTACTCTGAGATTCAGGCCTCACAAAGCCAGTAATGGTTCACAATATGACTGGGAAGAAGCAGGTGCCTAACTTTCCTACATAGAATTTCATTAGCAAACTGTATTATATCTGAAAGACTGTCTCTCAGAGGAAAGAAATGAAATTGAGGGCAGGTATTTGAGCCCTTATCAGTTCATTAATGAACTAGAAACTTCTCTGTATAATGGATAACACCACAGGGCCAACTGAGCCAGAGCCAGCCGTGATACCATTGTACGTGCAGCAAAACAGCTCCCTTAGGCATGCTCAAAGATAAACCACGAAAAAGAAAGCCCTGAATAATGTGAATTTTAATGTTGACTTTGAAAAGATTTCATTTTTCCATAGGATAATCTAGGTCAGCAATAGACCTTCGCAGATTTGCTCGTATTAAAGGTCTGTAGAAAGAAATTGCTTATAAAAAGACTGCACAATTTGTATTCTCTTGATTTTACAAAGCAGACAACATATCATTCATAGCCTCATATTTATCTTTAATATGCGGCTATTCAAGTACGAGGTGGTTCAAATGGGTTTTCCATTTGCTCTGTTAAAAATAAAATCTTGTCAAACTTGGCAGAGAATTTACAGAGTAGTAGATTGGTTTTGCATTACAGGTGGATTTAACATTCCAATTGAGTCAGGATCCAAATGCTTTTCAGTGCTCATTCTTCTCTGCCTATAGCAGTTGGGATAACATAATTGGTTCAACTTTAGAAAAGAAATCATACATGGGTATTTCATATTTGCTGAGGCATAATGAGGCAAAATCGTGTGTATGTAATGCCCAGCATCATAAAGAATGCTGAAGGATCAGGACCATGGATACTCCTAGAAACTATTTTGGGCAACTGGAAGATATCCCAAGTGCCCACTGGAAACCCCTTGTGATGATTTTTTTCAAGCGCATCTAGAAGAGGCAGGAGGATCGCAAGTTCAAAGCCAGCCTCAGGAACTTAGGCCTTACGCAACTTAGCAAGACTCTGTCTCAAAATAAAACATAAAAAGGGCTGGGGGTGTGGCTCGGTGGTGAAGTCCCCCTGAGTTCAATCCCTGTTATCAAAAGAATAACAACACGAAAAGACTCCTCTCATGAGGGGTAGTGTTCCTGTTCCCTCGCCTTGAATCTGGACTGATCTTCGTGACTAGTCTTAATCAAGAAACACCAGTGGAGGTGCTAGGGCAGCTTCTTTTCTCCCTTGGCATACTCACATGTGAGAAATCTGATGCCTGAGACCATGCCACGCCACTTGGTAGATAGCCTGCAAAACTCCCAGCCAAGAGCCAGATTGAATTGCAGGATTTTTTTTATTTTTGCTTGTTTTAAAGAGAGAGAGAGAGAGAGAGAGAGAGAGAGAGAATCAATTTTATTTAATTTTTCATGTGGCTTTCATTGCTGCAAGACTTCATTGTGTATGTGGTGCTGGGGTTTGAACTTGCATGCCAGGCAAAGACTATAACCGCTGAGCCACCCCTCCAGCCCCTGAATAACAGTATTGTAAGTGAGCTATCTTGGATGTCCCACCCAGCCACACCTCCAAAGAACGGCAGCCCTGCCTGACACACAAGCATAACCACATGAGAAACTCTCAGTGAAAGCTGCTCAACTAAGTCCCTTCTGAATTCCCACCCACTATAGAGGGAGCAAAATGAAATAGTTATTTTTCAGCTACTCAGTTTTGGGGTAATTTTTCACATTGCAATAATAACCAAAAGATCCCTTTATGCAAATCATGAAAACAGACAATGTTTCAGCCTTTTAATGTCTCCAACATATAGGGTTAGCCACCACCCTTTGTCCCTTAGGAAGTATTTGGTATTTTTCCAACCTGTTCGGATACTTCTAGTGTCTCGATATTCCACTTATACTCAAATCTAAACTGTAGACTAGATTGAAAAAGATTGGACTGAGATGCCAATAACTTCAAGAAAAAATTGTTGGTCTCATTTACCAGTCAATATAATTGATTATTCTTAAAAGCTGAACAAATGCTACTTTAGCAAGAAATCAGCACAGAGGAAGCCATTGCTCAGGACATGGTAAGAGTCTGAGAATATTGACTAGATAGAAATAGTTCACCTGAGCACAAACGTATTCATGTCTTTTCTTGTTCCTAAACAAGATCACTAATTCCTTATATTATTCCAGAGCAGAATAAAGTTTTGGACTTTTTTTTATATTGGACTCTAAGCACAGCCAAAGCCTAACAACACAGGACCTACCTGCAAAAGGTAGAGCTTATGATAACACTTAGTGAACAGTCCACAGTTCATGCACATAAATGCAGGACATTTTAAAGTCCTAAACCTAAATTTATCCAGCATAAAATGTGATGATTAGAAGAATTCAATGAGCTTCAGTTCTCACTTGATTTGCCAATGAAACAAAGGGCTTCCTGAAATGGGTGAGCATTTTCAAATGATAAATGACAAAGCACCTTGACCACATCCATTTAGATAACCTCCACGTGGCGTCAGGATGAAGTCAGGCAGAACAGCCTGCCGGGATGTCACAGCTCAGAGTCTACTTCAGTCCTGACAATCATCTCATCACAAGGATAAATTCTCTTGCAGATAAGCAGGGGAGCCATCCCTGCACCTTGGTGAGCTTACAGAATCTTCCCTGAGTTGGAATACTCTATATGAATAATGCACTGCTTCAAAGACATTCTGTTGCACAGAAAATTCACGTTTTTTCCTTACAGACCTTTAAATGATTCTCAATCACCTAACCTCTTCCTAGATCACTTTCTCTGTATATCAAGTGAAATTCAAGTTGGTGGTTATGAGTTCGTTCAAAATTATTCAAAAGAAGAGGTTAATCAAGGTTATAAATTGGTTTTAGTAATTGGAGACTTTCAAATAAAGAGCCCTATATAATATAAGTCACATGCTCCACACCTTCCGAATGGTTGATTTAAGATGGTCATTTGCTTCATTTTTTTTCTGCTCAGTACTTACCTCCCCTTATTGTAGAAACAGAACTTTTATTTTCCTTGAGGAAGATGACTTTTTTCATCCTTAGGCCCTACGTTGGGAGAGGGGTACTAGAATTTAACCCAGGGTGCTTTATCACTGAACTACACCCCCATCCCTTTTTATATTTTTTATTTTGAGACAGGGTCTCACTAAGTTGCTTAGGGCCTCAGTAAGTTGCTGAGCCGGGCCTTGAACTTGTGATCCTCCTGCCTCAGCCTCCCACATCGCTGGGATTATAGGTGTGCACCGCTGCACCCAGCTCCTCGGGCTCTACATTTTGTGTAGGGTAGATCCTACTCCCACCTCCCCATTTCATGTGTGGGCATATGGCCCAGGTCTTTCCAATCAGATCACGTGAGAAAGAGGAGAAGGAACCATAACTGGGGGGTTATAAATAGACAGTTATTCAAATGGCTAAACACAGGTGAGCACATGATGGATTTCATGGAATGTGGAATTCAGAAGACAGAGTGGGAAGAGATGAGAGATAGAAACCCTTGGATGCTTGCTGAGGAATTTGGAATTTTCCCTGGGAGACATCTGAAGGCTTAGATAGGGAAGCTATGAGGACATGCCTGTACATGTCTGATTTTTCGTAGGGTAACTCAGTTTGCATTGTGAAGAATGAGTTTGAGGGGGCCCAAGAAGGAATCAGCGACACCAGTGGGAGAATGTGTTGTAGACATGATCGTTACATCCTGAATCAATGTTGTGGAGATGGAGATGGAGAAAATAAATATTATGGAGGTAGAAGATGATTGCTGGTTGACTTAGGAGGGGACAAAGGAGGGGGAAGAAGACACAGGCTGTGGATTTGCAAATACCATGTTAGGTTGCCACTGTCTGGGGCAGGACCCATACCAGGCTCATCTCAGTATCGCTCACTTAAGGAGGCCTTGTTTGAATCCAATATTGTGATCATTAAAAATCCAGATTCCAAAGTCAATCAGCCTGATTTTGAGTCTTGCCAGTTACTAGCTTTGGCATTTTACCAAGTCTCTTTGTGCCTCAGTTTCCTAATTTTGCAAGATGAAGAAAATAATTATACCTCCCTTTATAGGGCTATTGTGAATATTAAATGACATTTTTCATGGGAATAATACCTAGAATAGTTCTAGAACATAGGAAGTATTATATAAATCTTAGCTAATATTATTAATACACTATATCCCAAATAAATACTATAATAATGAGCTGACATTGCCCCAAAACATATATTCCAGGGAAAAATAAAACGATATCCTTTGATATGATTTATCTTTGTTATACGCTCCTCGGTGCTGAAGTAAAGAAAAGTTATAAGCTACTTTCTGTTAAAAAAATATTACAATGATATTTTAACAAGACTGAAAAAAAACCCTGACAGAATAAGAAATAACTGTTAACAGGTCAGAGTCAAATTGGGAAACGCAGGAAGCCAGAAGGCAAAAACTGAAGCACATGCTATTTAGTATCTTTACTAATGATCTGAAGCACCAAGTAAATTGTACATTATTGTTATTTGTAGAAAATCATAAACAGTGAAAAATAGATCAGGAGTCCTGAATAATCCAGAGACCTTAGAGAGGTCACGCCAGTTTAAGTGTGATGAGTTCAATTTACAAGAACATAAAATAATACACTTTGGGGAAAATACTAGGAGGCCCAGACATAAACTGAGAATTCTTCTGAAGAACGAAAAGGCTTAAGAGGATTTGGGGGTGATAGTTGACAACGAATTCACAACAGCTTACAATGTGTTGCTAGTAGCATTAAAAAATGTCAGGGTGGTAAATATTCTAAAAGAGAAGAAATATGAAATTACCAGTACTGCAAGAGTCCATTAATACGTGCAGTAATCTAAATTATTCCAAGTCACCCCATGATTTCTTGATTTCTGCTTTAGGAAAGTACCTAGCAATATATTTCTCACTATGAAAATATACGTCTTCGATAGCAAGGAACACAAGAAATAAGCCTGAGAAATTAGAAATCAAAAGGACTCTCTCCAAATAAAAATCGTCCTTTAAGGAACTGGAGGGAATAATAATAATACAACATTGTTATGATAGACAGTAGGTTTTGCTGTAGTTATCTATAAAGGAACTTCAAAGAAAAATACACTGCCTTCATCGTTTACTGACTCAGCAATAATTTATTGAGAAATAAATAATATAAGTAATAATAAAGTACAGTCGTGTGATGCTTAGAGATACAAGAATGAAGGAGATATCATTCTCCTGCAAGAAATAGACCCTTTTGGGGCTGGAGCGGTGGCTCAGTGGTTTTGGTGCTTGCATGGCAAGCATGCGGACTCAGGTTCAAACCCCAGCACCATGTACACAACTATGTGTTGGAGCAACAAATGCCATGTGAAAAAACTAAATAAAGTTGTTTCTCTCTAAAAAAAGAAAGAAAGAAATAGACGCTTTAGCTGATCCCTGTGACCCAGTGTGACAAACCCAGTGATAGCCATGCACCCTGCAGGAAGCCAAAGGATGAGAACTCCAATCCTAAGTGGCAGGGAGGACAATGCAAAGCTAAGGTGACAGGTGCAGGTTGGGGCTGGAGCACGGGCCCCAGAGGTGAGATCTCTCTCTCTTACACACACACACACACACACACACACACACACACACACACACACAGTATCACCAAATTCTTATGGAGTCCCTCAAGAGGAGGGACTTCTCCAGGAAGGAGGAGAGTCAGTTTGGAGTGTTATGAGAATCACTGTGGCATCCAAGTGTGGAGGTTGAATTTGGGGTACAGAATATAAGGGAAGCATGGCGCATAAGAAATGGGGTGCTAAAAGGGACATTTGGTATTTTCGCCTAGGCTTCATGCATACAGAGAACCCTTCCTTTGGAAAGAGCACATGGATTCCAGGGACTGCATCCTTGTGGGGATGATATGGATAGGAGACCCAAGCCAGGCTCATCCTCATGCTTCCTCTCTCCCCGGAATTTGAATCATGAGCCAAAAGGCAAGCAGATTGAAAAAGAGTAGAGCTACTTTAGCACTTTTTTCTGCCACTTACATCCTCTAGATCCCCTTCTCGCCCTCCTTATTTCACTTCTTGCCCTTCCTAAGGTCTCAGGATTCTGAGAACGACCCTTCACTTTTGGGCTATAGTTAGTCAAATTTCTATTCAGTTACTTGCGACTACTAAAAAACTAATAAAGGTCTGAGAAATAGGAGTTAAAAATAAGCACGGCAGGGACTGGGGACATGGCTCAGTGGTAGAGTGCTTACCTGGCATGTATGAGGCCCTGGGTTCAATCCCCAGCACTGCAAAATATAACACAAAACAAATGCAAATGAAATAAAAAGTGTTGGCATGCATTATACATGTACACAACAGAGTCAAAGTAAAACTAAGCAGGGAGAAGTTTCCCTGCATTACGTTATTTTTTGATCAATAAATATGGCTAGGGATATAATCACTACATAGTTTTCTAAAATAATATGTACAAAATTACAAGTATTACAAGTCCTGACGTTGGCCTAAAAGAACTAGCAAGCACTTATAACTGCTTCAGATGAACCACTCAAAAATTATTTATGAAATTTTTGCTTTTAAGGCACAAAGCAATTTAACTTCTAAAAATATCGCATTTCCCCAATTAGCACTGGAAGATGTTTAAAACTCAACTCCAGATCCCTTAAAAACATATTGAGGAGGTATGTAAAACCAAGCCTTGACACAAGAGAACTATTGAATGGTAAGATCCCCGAGCATTTTCCCTAAGGGAAATTGGGTAGAGTACTTAAAATGATTTTTTTTTCCATTAGGTACAGCAATGAATCAATTTGAAATTATTGAGTGGCCAATGTTATAACACAGAGGAATAATGTTCTGGAAGTCTCACTTCAATTACTGACATCAGATATTTGAAAATGAATGACTATGAAATCTGCCCACAGGTAAGACACCATGTATGCAATTATTCTTTCAATTTCAACCAGGGAGACATGCTTTTAAAAGCTTAAAATGAAAGGGGATTATTATTTTATTATTATTATTATTATTATTACATTGCCATTGTATGTATAATTGTACAATTATGGATATAGGGCTCTACATTTTCTACAGTAATTGGATATTGTAAAGTGAGGGCCACCCTCACTCTGGGGTTAAGTACCATTTAAAGATATAAGTTCTCTTTGGGACTCCTGCCCCAAAATATTTTTTAAAGAGAGAGTGAGAAAGAGAGAATTAATTTTATTTTTTCATCTGGTTTTTGTTTTTCCTCCACTTGTTTGTGTATGTGGTGCTGGGGATCAAACCCAGGTCCTTATGCATGCCAGGCAAATGATCTACCACTGAGCCACCTCTCCAGACCTTCCAAAATTTTTAAGGATTCTCCATTTCTCTCAGGACAACTCCATACTCTTTTTTTAAATATATATATGAAGAGAGAGGGACAGAGAGAGAGAGAGAGGAGAGAGAGAGAGAAACAATTTTTATTTAGTTTTTCGTGTGCTCTTTGTTGCTCGGAAACTTCATTGGGCATGTGGTGCTGGGGTTTTGAACTCGCATACTTGCACATGCCAGGCAAGTGCCGTAACCACCGAGCCACCACTCCAGCCCAGGTCCATACTCTTTTAATGTAGCTTTTAAGCTCTTGTCAATGTACAACATCATTCAGATTTCAAGTTGACCAAAATGTGCTCAATCCTCTCTACTCCTTCACCCTTGCATACCTTCTTGGTGAACCTTCCTCATTGTCACCAGTTCTGTCTGTCCAAATTCAGTTAGTGCTTCCTGGTCCCCTCAGCATTTATCTCCTCTACAAAGGTCACTCCTCTGCAAAAATCATCCTGGATTTTTCCTCTTCCAAGCTTCTCTCCTAAGCTTGTATACATGCCAGTCATTGACAAACATGCTGTTACTTGTTATGTGTTCACCTCTCATTTCCATGGCTGGGACTTTTCTCCATCCATCAAATGTCCCCTGAATTCCTACCATGTTCAGACATGGTCTTCTGTACAAAGTCCAGCAATGAGCAAATCAAAGCTATATAGTCTAGCTGGGGGAATGGCATTTTATTATTCAGATAAGCATTCTGTAGAGAACAAAATTGTTGTGTCCACTAAGATAGTTCCAGCTTTAATATAATTGAACATCTTTACCCCATATTGGCAAAAACAATATGGGTATTTGCCACCTTTTAGGGGAAGTTTGGCTGTAAGGTGGATCTACTTGCTTGCAGGTGTCTCCAAGCTGCCCTCTGCTTTCTGTAGCTCCAGCCTCAGGCTGGATCCAGGACACTGCAGCTTTCCGAGGCTGGTCAGTTGGTCATGGTGGTCATGAGAAGCAAAAAACAAACAAAAACAGGAATGTTTCCATTTCCTTCTAAATCTTCTTGAAAGCCAGAAAGACTATCTCCCAAACTACCTAGCATTGGCCCAAACTGAGTTATGTGCCATCTTATAACCGATCATTTACAAGAGAACTTACTTTAAGATTGAAATAAAGTCATCTTCTTCTGAGTCATGTAGAGAGGGGAGGATACCCAAACAAAAATTCAGTTTTTGTTACTAAGGAAAAAGGTATAAGTGAATGATGGTGAGTAGGGAGCTATCTGAGACTGGAGCAACTACTCCCTAGCATTTGGGAGCTAGGGAAGAAAGAAATATGATACCGTGACAGTCTAACAAAAACATGCTTCACAGACTGCAGGACGAAAGAGTGATCCCAATTGAGATTTTTTTGTGTGGGGGGATGGGGACTGGGATTTATGCAAGGGTGATTTTACCACTTAGCTGTATCCCCAGTCCTTTTTAGTTTTTGAGACAGGATTTTGCTAAGTTGCTGAGAATCTCACTAAGTTGCTGAGGCCATCCTCAGACTTTGCAGTCCTCCTGCACCTGCCTCCTGAGTTGCTGGAATCACAGACACATGTCGCCACATTTGGCTCATTTCTGAGACATTTAAGAGGTGAGATGGCCAAACCTTGATGATGAATAAAAAGGCACAGGGAAAAGGATGGCAGCGTCAGAGACGACCACCAGTTTTCTGGCTTGCCTAGAATGAGATGGGAGTTGGGACCTCTTCTCAAGCTTGGAAATTTTTGAGGGAGAGTAAGTATAGAAGAAATTAAATGAGAATTATAGTTTCATGCATGTGCTTTTTTAAAAAATGCTTTGTTTTTATGTCCTTTGGATATATACCGAGGAGCGGGATAGCTGGGTCAAAGGGATGAAGCCACATCAATGTTCGTAGCAGCACAATTCACAATAGTGAAACTATGTAGACAACCGAGGTGCCCTTTAACTGATGAATGGATGAAGAAAAGGTGGCATATACACCCAATGGAATATTACTCAGCCATAAAGAAGAATGATGTTATGTCATTTGCTGGCAAAATGGATGGAACTGGAGGTATCATGTTAAATGAAACAAGCCAGTCTCAAAATGCCAAAGGTTGAACAATCTCTCTGATATGTGGAAGCACACTCAAAACAAGGGAAAGAACGGAGGACTAGACAAAGGGGAAGGAAATTGAGGTAGAAAAAATGAGATAGGGAAAGTTCCTGGGAGGAATCAGACATAAGGCTTAACTCTCTTATGCTCGTATATGAACACATCATAGTGAATCTCATCAACATGTGTATCAACAGGTCACTAAATTGAAAAATAAACTATTAATAACTAACAGAAAGACTGGTAGAGTAGAGAGAAGAGAAGGGGCGGGGGAATACTGGAGACTGTGTTAGAATACGTTATACTGCCTGCTTTTATAAAAATGTCAATGTTTATCCTATTGTCTAGTATATCTAAAAAGAACGGGGGTAGGAGAAAGGGAGGGGAAGGGGAAATACTGGGAACTGAGTTAAAATAAACAGTACATTCACTACAAGCTGTGTCATTGTATAACCTATTGACATCAATATATTTAAAAAATGGGGGTACTGGAGCGGTGGCTCGGTGGTTACAGCGCTTGCCTCGCATGAGTGAGTACACGAGTTCAAACCCCAGCACCACGTACGCAGCAAAGTGTCCTAGGAATGAAATGTACATGAAAAACTAAATAAAAATTGCACTCTCTCTCTTTCTCTCTCTCTCTCAGTGTCCCCTTTCTTTAAAAATTAAAATTAAAAAATATTAAAAATGGGGTGGGAGGAAGGGAGGTGAAGGAGAAAAACTGGAGACTGAATTAGAACAAGTTGAAATCCTTGCTTTTACAATTATGTCACTGTATAATCTCACGTCAAGTACACCTTAAAAAATAACCAATAAAAATCCTTTGAAACATCCAAGAAGCAGGGTTAATGAGGAAGTCGGGCGTATGGGTCTGGAGACAGAGAAGCAACCCAGGCTGAAAAACGTAACCTTGTGAAACTTCTGCACATTGAAGACATGGGGATGGATGAAATTTTCTGGACAGAGAAAGTCAAGGCTAATAAAAGAGACAGCTTGGGACTGATTCTTGAAGAACTCCCTAATTAACGACAGAGCAAATTTATCTGAGATGTGGTTGAAGAGTTGCAAGAAAGAGTAGACTGTAGACTAGCTGGGGTAGGAACCTTCTCATGCTCCACCTATCCTTCCAGAAACAGCTAGCACAGGCCCTACTCTTTGTTAGCCCTCATATATTTTTTCTTTTTTAGCACAATTACACTTTCCATTCAAAACCCATTCATCAACCATCATCACAAGTTGCACCTTTTAAAAAAATACCATTATTCTTCACTTATCTCTAATACACCATTTAATTCTTCCTTTCCCCATTTATTCTCCCATACAGAATTACACATCTCCTACATACTCTTGCTTGTTTAACTGGCCTGACAGTAAACTCCCCATTGGCAATAACTAGATCTTATAGTCTCTTTGTTCTCAAGGTCATAGCACAAATTTTGGCCCACAATCGTCTTTTAGTACACAGTTCTTGAATTTAATTAAATTGATCTAATACTTCCTATACCTTTATAATATCCTTAATTCTAGGGCACTAATCTCAATGTTCTTATATGAAGTTTAGAATTAGGCCTACCTTATGTTGCAGGGAAAAGAGCTGAGATGAGGAACCAACCAATCTATTTCCAATCCATACCCATCACATTCCCAAGGTCAAAATTATCAAAAAAGAATTTTTACAAACTATGCCTTTGCCATTTAATCTGCAGTGCTTCATTATTTTTTCTAATAGAATGGTTAATAATTTACTGAGTACAAAAATGAAGATTGTGCCTTCGAAGAAACATGCTCCCTCCCTTTTTAACCAGATAATTGCTAATAACATTAGACTGCTGTCAATCAAGCCATCCCATTCTAATTTTATGCTCCTAAAAGGCATTAGGATTCATTTATACTCTGTCCCTTTAATGGCCAACATTTCAAATTAATTTTAGAAACTCAGTAATGACTATAATCTGTCCCATTTCTAAGAACCGGGGTCTAAAACACAAACTGTAGTCATCCAATGGACATCTTCACCTTGAGATCTCCAGCAGTTGTCTTGCAAGACTGCGGAATGATTTTAAGTAAGGGGGCATTTAATGCCTCTCCAACTGGGCTACATCGAAATATCATCACACCAGCAGGAAAAGGGAAATGTTGTCACACCTTTCAACAAGAAAAAAAAAAGGCTTGGCATTGTCGATAAGGAAGACAGTTGGTGACCACCAAAAGCAAGTTGCCGTGAAAACAGGCAGGCCAGAAATTCCAGAAGAGTTTTTTCCCCATTTGCTGTAATTTCACAGGAACATCACTGACATTCTCAATAGGGAAAATCGTCATCCATACTTTGACCATATGTGAGGACACAAAACAAAAGAGCTGGATATGCTATAAGGCACTTTGTGCCAACCTGTGTAAATGCTTTGTAGACTAAAGCATTGTACCTAACAGACTGTCAGTTAGATTGTCAGTCAATCAATAATACCCACATTGAGAGCCCTCTGCAGGTCTCTGTGAAGAGGAAGTGAGGCTGCGTAGCAAGCTTTCCAATCTGGCACCTTTCATTAAATTCCAAAGTCACTTGTCTTTGTCTCGTATTAAAAGAAATGATTTCATGGCCAGTCCCTCCTTTACAAAGTGACAGAACTCAGCCATGCAATATTCATTAGTTCTTTTTGGCAACTCCATTTAGCTAATGGAAAATCAGGTACATTCATGTGCAATTATTAGATATTGAAAAATTAGAAAATGTCCAACTTTTCTTTTTGTAGCACATCTACACTCCCAGGTTTTACCTAACAGGTGTGAAATAAACACATGCACCTGCGATATGTCAATACACTTCCGTGGCAAGTTTTCAGGCTTGTTACGTCTATGTATAGTGTGATAGGCAGCCAGAGGTTCAACTTCTTTATTATTTCAACTGTTCCCTAATTCTTGTAGCAAAGTTACATACCTGATACTCACAAATTTACCCAAAGTATATTGAAAGCTTAGGAAGATGGGTAGAGGTAGGGAACTGTACATCACTTCTACATTATGATGTTTAATTTTAGTTATCAACTTGACTAGATTAAGGAGTTCCCAGATAGCTGGTAAAGTGTTATTTCTGGGTAAGCTTGTGAGGATCTTTCTGGAAGAGACTGGCATTTGACATAGTGAACTGAGTAAGGAAGATTTCCCCTTACCCAACGTCCCAAGCAACATCCAATCAGACAGAACACAAAGGAAGAGGAAAGATGAATTAGTGATTTCTCTTTCTTGTGTGTCCAAACTGGGACACTCTTCTCTTTCCTTGGACCTCAGAACTCCAGGTTCCTGATCCTTTGGACTCTGGAACTAGTTTGAGGCCCCTCCCCCTGGTTCTCAAGTCTTTAGCCTTAGAGTGAAAGTTAACCCCACTGGGTCTGGTTCTGAGACTTTTGGACTTGGACTGAGTCAGTCTACCATCTTCATTGGTTTTCTAGCTTGCAGATGGCAAATGGTGGGACTTCACAGCCTCCATAATCATGTAAGACAGTCCCCCTAATAAGTCCCAGCGTTTGTCAGTTTTTTATTGCTTTGGCTTAAATACCTGACAAGAACAGTCAGAGGTGGAAAAGTTTATTTTATTTTGTAATTTCGGAGGTTCAGTCCATGGTCGGTCAACTCCATTCCTCCAACACAAGGGAGAACATAATGGCACATGGGCGTGAATGGGGGAATTGGGGGGCAGAAATGCTTTGTTCATGGCAGTCAGGCAGCAGAGAGGGAGGAAGGGGCCACAGGGAAGAGGCCCACAACCCCAGTGGCCTACATCCTCCAGCAATGCCCCACTTGCCTACAGTCACCACCCGTTCTACCATCTACTCCAACTAGGATGGATGGATTAGATCACAGCTCTCTTAGTCTAATCCTTCACCTCTGACCATTCCTGTATTAACCTAGGAGCTTTTGGGGGATACTTCATATCTAAACCATAACAGTCCTCTCTTCTCCCCTGGCCCCCTGTTGATCCCGTTTCTCTGGAGATCCTTGACTAACATACTTTCTTGACAAAGTCGCTAAAAGGTCAGGGCCTGGAAGACAGGTCTGCACTGTGGTTGACAGTGCTCACTGTAGAGTCACCTTGTAGATTACATCATCCATGTAATCTACAGCAATCCGTGTCATAGGTCTCAGCCTCAGCATCTTCATCTGTTAGATGGAGATACTACTAGGACTAGAAAAAGGACCAGGATGGGATAAAAAATAAATAAAATTTAATAGAGTGCCGAAAACTCAATAGTGAAGATAAATCACATTTTCAAGCAATATTTTTTAAATTAACCTGGTGACCTATAGAAACTTATTTTTTGTCAATAAAGATTTTTTTGGGATTTTTATTGGTTCTTTTTAGATGCATATGACAATAGAATATACAATGACATAATTATAAAAGGATGGAGGTATAATTTGTTCTATTTCAGTCCCTAGTATTCCTCCTCCCCATTCTCTTCCCTCTACTGTACTGTTCTTTCTGTTATTTACTAATATATTTTTATTAGTGATTTGCTGGTATACATGTTGATGAGATCCATTAAATTATGTTCATACAGGAACCCAGGAAAGTAAACAGAAAAGGGAAGAGCAGGATGTTAGCTAATCAATAAAGTTTTATTGGAACCAGGGCTGGCATCAGGGTCTAGTAAATGAGGGAGAGTCATGCAAGTAGAGAGTTGAATTTTGTCTTCATTTAAAATGTTGATATTTTGTTTAACAAAAAAAATTTTTTTGGCATTAAGTTTGAATTTTAAAAGATTGCATGAAAATACTGTATAGCTGAATAACTGAGTTTTGGGGCACTCCTTTGCCTCACTCAAGTAAGCAGTCCAGACTCCAGTGCTTATCTACCTCCTGGTGTTACAGTCCATGGAACGGTGCAATCAGATGTTGGTCTGTTGGGGGGGGGGTCCTCCTCACTGTGTGACTCCACACGTGTTGTCAGCTGCCCATTTCATGTACTGGGAGCTGCTGTCCTCTGAATGGGGATTTTTCTCACCCATCAGGGAAGCTCATACAGCCCAAGATCAAGTGATTCAGAAATGCCAGGAATTTAATATCTCAGGGGGTACACTCAATCAAAGAGGACTGTAGTTGATTAGTAAGTACCCCCTTCAACACCTACAACTTTCTCCTCACAGTCCAGTTGCCTAGCAGGGAAAGAGCAGGACTACAGTGGGACACATAAGGTGCCAGCCTTCCAAGCAAAATTTAAGGGAGTGTCAAAAATTCAGTAGCAAGATATATAGTGTTTTCACAAAACTAATGAGCTGGAAAGCTTACAGATAGTGTGGAGACCCACTTAGAACCTCAGAGTTGGTACAAAGATGATTTTAAACTGAAAACATTTAGGATTCAACAAATGTAGAAACAAACCTTCTTGGAGCTTCCCTTATCTGACTAAAAGCAGAATCTTCTGGGAAATGAGATGGCCATAAATTCCCTCTTCGGGGCAGCTTTTACTCCCAGGAAGGAGACCAAGAGTAAACCTATCATAAATCCCCGCTTCGGGGCTGTTTTATGGCAATGAAGAAGATGGAAAGGCCACTTGCACCTGCAAGAGCAAGCATTACAACAAACTTCCTTATCTCCTGTTTGTTTTTCTAGAAACCCATTTGTCTTCCTTGAAGAACCCCATTTGGTCCTCCCAAAGAGGCTTTTTCTCCCCAATTCCTTTTGCATTCCAATTAGGTATATAAGTCTCTAACCATTTATCATTCATTCACTCATCAACTTGTTTTGTAAGCTATATGCCTGCAAATAATTTTTTTCCTGCTATTGACCTTCTGTTGGCTTAATTTGCAGACTCTCAAGTAAGCAACATAAGACGGTAGAGGAAGAGTTTTTGCCCTGTGATTGGAGGATTATGATTGTTTTGGAACTGATCATTTTGAGGAAGGTGAAAGTCTGATGTTCCACATCTCATCAACTCAATCTGAAAGTAAAGCTAGAAACGAAACGTAAGAGTTTTAATTTAACATAACAAAAAGTGTAATGAGAAATAACAAAGATAACAGCTCTGTCTAGTATGAAATGAGTAGAAAGTTTCAACTTGCCATAAATTCTCTCCATTTTCCCTTCTAAATATCCTAACACTCTCCCGCACAGCTGATTAGTCATTACAAAAATTATGACTATGGTATTTTTGCAAAGCAGATAATGAGGTATAACCAAACACATTTGGCTCAAAACACATTTTCCCCTTCAGCCAAAATCCACTTTTATTATTTTTCTTATTAAGAGAGGAAAACAAATCCAAATATGTGAATCAAGGAAAGGGTCTTGTGTGTTTTAATTAATTGGGTTTTTCCAATCCAACCTCATTTTTAAAAGAAAGCCAAGTAGAGTCAGTTAAGAGAGCGTATGGAATTGGCTGGTCCTGCAACTGTTGGAAGAGCTGTTTATACACAGTACCTTACAATGCAGAAAACATAAACATAGGATTTTTCTTTCCCTAATCCTTCACAGCAGAACAAGATTTTTAACATCGCTTCATGCTGGCCAGTTTCCCTCACTCCTTCATCCAGCAAAGAGCTTAGGAAAATGATGCTGGTTGCTTAGGGGTGCTGAAGAAGCTGTGAGGGACCTAGGTGCACGGGCAGGCGCTGTAGCTTAATTTATCCTTTGCTCCACGACTTCCACAGAAAGTATGTTATCCCAAAACAAATCATCCAGGAGGATCGGGAAGGGAAGATGTGGATCTCTGTCTGTTCTGTCGGAAGCAGAGCATCTTCTAATTCTTGATCTTCCTACTATTTCCTAGAAGATCCTAGTTTAGCTTGAGCAGCTTGTGTTCAACCTGGGACCCAGTCCTCATCCCTCCTGCCCTGGCTTGTTAACACTGCTGCCTCTCAGACACATGCCTGCCAGCATTTCAGCCACCAGCCAAGCAGGTACTCAGTTTGTCTTATTTGCATCTAAATCCTAGAGCCCCATTCCCAGGAGACTACATGGAGAAAATACTGATGAAATTCACTAATAAGGAATGGGGAGTGGTGACGGCCCACTAAATTCAGCAATAGTCTACTAACCTTCCTGGAAATAAATGCAGGCTCAAAGAGGATGTTTTTCCTCCAAGTAAATTTCAACTTTTTAGAATTGAAACTCCATGCTCAGCTCAAAAAGAAATGAAAAGATGAACAAGATTTCATTTTTCCCCCTTCAGCAAATAGCATATCCTATTAGGCTACATTAACTCAATGTACAACGAATCCTATTTAGATCTAAGGTAGACAGAAAAATACATATTTTTTTGAAGGAGCAAGGAAACACACTAGAGATTTGACCACACAGCGTGAGACCCAAGTAAATGAATGTCAAAATATTAAAATGTGTAAAAGTTCAACAAGCCTACCCAAGCACAATTGTTTCCTCTAAGTAAAATGCTAAATGATTTTATGCACTGTGAAATGCAAGCCATTCCAATGTAGTTTGAAGTGGTGGAAAAAAACAGTTGGAAAATTAGTCTTAAAAACAAGTGATAAATTAAATGCTTTAGAGTCAAATCTGAAATAGAATAAACTGGGCAGGTATTTAGGAGATTGTATAAACATGATCATAATGGAAAACTCGTATTTCTTACTTCACTCTTGTGCTTCCAAAAGTAGAATCTCCTTTCAATATTCTCAAAGTCCCTTATGCATGTTTCTTAAAATATATTATGGGATATATTAAGCAGATTTTTCCTGGAGTGACACATTCTGGTCCATTTAAATAACCGGAAATGCCTTTCAACCCTTATTGTTGAAATTCTTACTAGATGATTTTTTTAACCCATTAAGTACCAAGTTTTTGGTTCTGAGAACTTTTCAGCAAAGTAGACATAGATGCATTGAAATAAGCTGAAAATCATAATCTAGAACTTATATTATTGCATTATAAACTAATATTATATTATTATTATTCTACTATTATACAATCATAGTATGTACTATATTTATTTATAGTGTTCCACATCTGGGATGATGGGACAAAATGTTGTTGGTTGACTGAGAATCACACATAACTTTGAAAGCAAAGCAAAGGTTTAGTTGCGTGGGTGCAGATGTAAGGCTCAGCTTAGGGTTTGAGGAGAAACATACACCCCACTCACACCCCTTATTCTTCCTTGCCACGTTGAGATATAAAAGTCCACCAAACCTAGTTAGGATCGGGTTTTTAAAATTGGCAAGGGATGGGGAGGTATGGTGGTTATACAGGTTCTTCTGAGAAACAGAGCCAATGGGATGTATATATTGAGAGATTTATTCTAAAGAATTGGCTCATGTCTGGCCAGTCCAAAATCTGCTGGTCTCACTGGCCTATTGGAAACCCAGGAGAGAGCTGATGTTGCAGAATCTAAAGGGAATCTGGAGACAGAATTTCCTTGGGACGCATTTATCTTTCTTCGCTTAAGACTTGCTGTTGAGCTATCCCAGTCCTGGGAATTTTCCCAAAAGAGTTAGAATCAGCGTATTATAGTGATGTGGCTTCCTCAATGTTTATAGCAGCTCAATTTACTATAGCTAGACTATGGAACCAACACAGATGCCCCTCACTCGACGAGTGGATACAAAAGCTTTGGTACATATATACTATGGAATACTACTCAGCCATTGGAGAGGACGGTATTATGGCTTTTGAATCAAATGGATGGAGATGGATAGAATTATGCTTAGTGAAGTCTCCCAATCTCAGAGACTCAGGGGCCGAATGGTTTCTCTCATCTGTTGATGCTAGAATTTATGGGGAAGCAGTAGGGCAGACGGCTAACCTAACAAAACTTCAAATTGAATGACTTTCAGAGTAATAGGGGGATGGCTCTCTGGGATGCTTGGAGGTGTAGAGAGGGGCATGGGGAGGGGGAAGGGTATATGAAGAATTCATAGGAGTCTGGAGATTGGGAAGATGGGGGAACCATCCCAGAAGCTAATGTCATTCCTCCACGAGCTACCCATTTAACGCATGAGTTCTTCTGGGGGAAACTGCAACAGGTAAAACCCAAGGTGGTCACCCATGTTTTGGCATTACCCCTGGATAACAAAGTATATATACATTGATTGCTATTGTTGTGATAATGTTTCCCCCTCAACTGTATCTCTATATACTTCTAATAAAAAAAAAAAAGACTTGCTGTTGAAGGGTTTGGGATACATCTCAGTGGCAAAGTACTGGCATAGAATATGTGAGGCCCTGGTTCAATCTCTGCTCCTGCAAAAATAAATACATAAAATAAAAAATTAAAAGTCTTTCAATTGATCAGGTGGGGACCACCCATGGGGCCCAGCAACTTTATGGGAGTTAATCTGTTTTACTCTACTGATTGAACTGTCAATCTCATCTAAAAAAATAAGCAAACAAACAAACAAAAAACCCCTGCACAGCAATATCTAGACTAATGTCAGGTGTCTATCTGGGTACTGGGAACTAAACAAGTTGTCCCATGAAATTAACCATCACAGATGAGGTGGGACATTTTTGAACAAGTCACAAAAATCTTCAACAGGCAAGAAAAATACAGGAAAGACAGTTGGAGGACAAGTTCATCTGCTTTACCCTAATATGTCAAGGCAAGAGAAGGGAAAAGCAGAAAGCTTTATTTTATATTAGCCAGGGTTTTTGTTTTCAATGGCTAACTGGTTTAAATATCTACTTATATCCCCAGAGCATCAGGTTCCATGTTAATTGCTCTAACGTCCCATAGCTTTGCTCTGGAAATTTTGTGAAATGTTATGAGGTGGTAGACAGTGATCAATAACAATGATAGCTATTTAGAATTGAGTCCTAGATACTTCTCATGCATTACCTTATTTCATCCTCAAAATAACCCTCTGAAGTTATCAGGATCAGGGAGGTGAAGTGACCATCCTAAGATCACTCAGCAAAATAAGGCAGAAGATGGTTCACAGTGCACAGTATCCCAATGTGCACATTCTTACATGCTGTAGTAGACTGTATGTTTGCTTTTCCCTCCTGCACCATTAATTCTCAAGAACGTATCAGTTGTATACTACAAATAAATTGTGTGCTACTTGGGCTACAAATATATAGGAAATGAAAAGTTGAGGATGGTTGCTGAGCTAGCTCTCTCTTCTGTTTTCCCACTAAGAAACCGAGCCAAGGCATCCACTGCAAGCCAATAACGTGAAGTCACCTCTTTATATATTTCCTCAAATGATTACTGAAAGATGAAATGATATCATTAATTTAAGTACAAACTGCCAAAGAAGGCAAGAGAACTAAATGTAACACATACAATGTGGGTTACTGTGCATGCAAAATATGAACAATTTTCCATAATGCAGTGTATCTTGCAAACTAATGCAAACTGTTCTATTTCTTAAGTATTCATTTAAGAGTGAACCCAACTCTATTTCTTTAGTATTCATATAAGAGAGAATCCAAGAACACAGTGCAGTCTGTACCCCTAAGAAGCTCAGGCTCTTATTGTAGAAACAAAACTCCAAAATAAGGACAAAAAATGCATTTAAATGTAATTAAGCACAATAAGAGTGAGGGGGAGGGCTGGAGCGGTGGTTCAGTGGTTATGGTGCTTGCCTGGCATGCATGAGTTTGCAGATTCGAACCCCAGCACCACATATACAGACTTGGAGCAACAAAAGCCACTTGAAAAACTAACTAAAAATTGATTCTCTCTCTCTGTCTCTCACTGTCTCTCTCTCTCTTAAAAAAAAAAAGAGAGTGAAGGGGAAATTTTTGCTTAATAATTGCCTTAGTCTTCTAACTCTTCCAAGAAAACTCTAAGAAAGCAGGACTCTGGCCAAGAGGCAGTGAAAATCAGTCAGTGACACTTCAAAAGTGGCATACCTCGGCTGGAAACTAACAGCTCAATAAAGCCCTGTTAACAACCTGTTGTGTCTTTCCAAATGGTTCATCTTCACAAGTAGCATCTAAGGAAATAAAAGTGACCGTGACTTTCATCAAGGTTAAGCAATAATATGGTCAAGTTGGTAGCGGTTCCTGGCTCTGTGTCCTGCCTGTGAGTTTCTAGATGGTCCACAGTGGTAGTTTGTGCTTAGTTCATGTTATGGTTTGGGTATGAGTTTGTCCCCCCAAAAGCTCATGCATGAAAATGCAAGAATTTGCAGAGGAGAAATGGTTTTATTATGGAAGATTTAACCTAATCAATGGGTTAATCTACAGATAGGGATTAACTTGGTGCTAACTGTAGGAAGGTAGGGTGTTGCTGGAGGAGGTAGGGTGTACCTTTGGCGTTTATATTCTGCTCCTGATGAGAGGAGCTCACCCTCTGCATCCTGATTGCCAGGTCCTCAGCTTCTTTCCTCCACCATGCCCTTCCACCATGATGTTCTGTCTCATCTTAGGCCCAGAGCAATGGACTTGATCATCTATGGACTGAGACCTCTGAAACCATGTGAGCCCCAAATAAGCTCTTCCTCCCCTATATTATTCTTGTCAGTCTTTTGCTCTCAGTGGCAAAAAAAAGCTAACTAAAACAGTTCACTTCTGTGTCCTTGGAGCCCAGTGCGTTGCCTGGTATACAGCAAGTGCTCAAAAAAACAAATTCAGCCAAATGAAAACCTGCAGGGTGATTTTGGGATGATATTTACTTCTGCAGGTTATACTTTTGTGATCCTCGTTTCATACCAAGCACCATGTTTAGGGCTTCCTTATCTCAACAGAAATCTGAAGTCAATAGCAATTCCTGTTTTCTACAGAAACCCAGTCACTAAAACAATTAGTATGGAATTTCTGGAGCTGGTGGAGAGAGGGAAGAGTTCCTTCAAGTGCAGAAGAATAGGAGAGGGAGATGTTTCTCAGGAACGAGAGGAAGAAGACCAAGGTGAGGCATCCTTTACATAGGCTACCAGGCTCACCAAGGCAACAGGCTGGGAGCACCAGGATCTCAGAGGGGACTATTCCGGGGTGCTCCTGGGCAGCCTAAAATAGGAATTGCTATTGACTTCAGATTTATATTGAGATAAGGAAGCCCCAAAACACGGCTCTTGGTATGAAATGGGGATCATCCAGGTCCTACCTCAGCCTCATTGCAGTACCCCAAACCCCAAATGATCATGAGTGGCTTCCCAATCCCCCCATGCCTTCCTTGGAAGACCCAAGAGACCTTTGCACAGCACCCAAGGTGGGGCTGGTGGGCAGAAGTGGGGAAAGTGTCCCTGTAATGGCTTAGGTTAAAAATAAGACCCATCTTCTCAGGATGAGAAAACTTAAGCAAAGATTTAAGAAAATGAAGAAATTCGAGGACTCTTCCACTTACAAGATTGTAGATGGATATTCACAACTGCTACCGCAGTTTAGTTTACAAATTGCAAACAGTAAGTGTAAAGTACTTGATTGGGGGTGCATTTATCATCCAGTGAAGCCAGGTGAGGTATAAATACCATTTTGCAAGAGGCTCATTCATGCAGAGCCCTGCTAGGATGGGAAGATGCCAACATTAACCCTGCTGTGCTATTGCTCTGACAGCCCTAGGGTTCCAATTTGGAGCCTTGGGGAAGAATAACCCACACATGGCCACATGGAGCAGCTCCTTCAGCCCCTTTCTCTTGCCTGACTACTCAAATTAAATCTCAACTCCCCCACGTTTTATATTCATTTCAGTGCTGGGATTAGTAATTCATCTTTGTAGCAATCCTACTTCCTCATGATCAGCACCCCACCTGTGCTATTTAATAACAGCAAAATACAAACATCATGATAAAAATAACAAAAACAAAAATAGTAGTATTATCAGTTAGTCCATTCTGCCAGGGCATGGATCCTTGAGGTGAAAATATTAAATCATCACCAGATCACTTAAAGTTTAAAATGTACAATATATGTGCATCCACAATGGAAAATTATTCAGTCTTTAAAAAGAAAGAACTAGTAGCCAGGTGCGGTGGCACACACCTGTAATCCCAGCAACTCGGAGTCTGAGGCAAAAGGATAGCAAGTTTGAGGCCAGCCTCAACAACTTAGCTAATCCCCGTCTCAAAATGAAAATAAAAACATGGATGAGGATATATTTGAGTGGTAATTGACCCCACCCTTTCTCTCTGCTTTAAAATTCCTTTCTAGCCACCCTCTTTCCTGTCCAGACACATGCCCCTGCACACCTCTGAAGGCAACAATTTCATTTTCGTACTAGAACTAGGTCATTCTACCTTAGAGAATCCCAAGAGGAACTGCAGTAGAAACAGCTTCCTTTTGAAGAGATTTGACATCTACAGGAGGAAGAAGTCAATTGAAATGTGTGTGTATATTTTTATTTGGAACATATAAATTACATATTGTTCTACAATATAAACTTATACAAAATACAGTAAAGTGAAAGGAGTGGGAAAGATTTGCGAGATTGGTGATTTTTAAAGATCAAGGAATGAAGTGCTAGGGCTGGAGTGGTGGCTCGGTGGTTATGGCACTTGCCCAGTATGCTCAAGTACACGGGTTCAAACCCTAGCAACCACATACACAGCTAAGTGTCAGAGCAACGAGAGCCACGTGAAAAACTCAATAAAAATTGATTCTCTCTGTCTCTCTCTCTTCTCGCTGTCCTTCTCTCTTTAAAAAAAGAGGAATGAAGTTCTAGAATAGTGGCTCAGCGGTAGAGCACCTGCCTGGGAAGTGTGAGGACCTGTGTTTGATCCCCAGCACCACATACACAACTAAGTGTCAGAGAAACAAAAAACGGATGAAATAATAAATAAAATCGATTCTCTCTCTTCCTCTTTAAAAAAAAATCAAGGAAGGTAGTTTTGATAACAAAAGCTAATTTTATTTTCAGAACACCTCTTTGAAGTGAGTCCATATTTTAGTTTGGGTCCCCAAACTAATAATTGGGGTGCATGTGTCAGGAAGTGCTCCTGACAAGATTAGTTCCTAACAAAAACTAATCTTTTAACCAAAACACTACAGTGAAAAAGATTGAGAAGCATGTATTCCTGAGACCGCTGAGGAGAGGGTGCCTCTCCTACTCCTGGTCCTCTTTTCCTCAACTAAACACATTCACTGAATGAACCAATCACTTAAGTTAAAACATCAGTTACATCAATTTACATAACCACCAGGCTATCAGTGACAAAGCTACTCCTCTCATTTAGAGTGTCATTATCTCTAACCTAACAAATCACTAGAGGCAGCAGAATTTCTTTCTTAGAATTTTATGTCCATAATGCATTCTAGATAGAATATCTAAAACAAGGAAAGGCTTTCCTTCTAGCCTAATCTGTAGTGGTATTTATTATATACTGATGAAAGGAGGCAAATAAAATGAAAATTATATAAATTAGTTTTGCAAATAACCCAATAGAACTACTTTAAAACAAACACAATCCATCAAGGGTTTCTAAATAACAACCTTCCTTTTGTTCTTTTGTGTGTGTGTTTGTGCACACACATGTGAATGATTATGTGTGTGCATTTGTTTGTGTGTGTGGATGCATGCAGGTCACTGGTGATTGAACCCAGGGACCCTTGACCACTGAGCTATATCTCCAGTCCTTTTTTATTTTATTTTGCTAAGTCACCCAGGTTGGCCTTGAACTTCTGATCCTTCTGCCTCAGCCTCCTGAGTAGCTTGGATTATAGACATGTGCCACTATGCCTGGCCAATAATTGCCTCTCTTTTTACCAATGTAGCAACAACTCCAAGCAAAACTTGGAGAACAGCTGTTTCATAAATGTGATTATTCAGTGTAACTCATCAACATACTGCCATGTAACATGCAGTGGATCATTCCTCAAGTTGGGTTTCATAGATAAGATTTCACAGATTGTTTTTTTTATTAGAAGTATAAAGAGATACAGTTGAGGGGGAAACATTATCAAAACAATAGCAATCAATGTATATAAACTTTGTTATCCAGGTGAAAAGCCAAAACATGGATGACCACCTTGGGTTTTACCTGTTGCAGTTTCCCCCAGAAGAACTCATGCATTAAATGGGTAGCTTGTGGAGCAATGACATCGGCTTCTGGGATGGTTCCCCCATCTTCCCAATCTCCAGACTCCTATGAGTTCTTCATACACCCTCCCCCCTCCTCATCCCCCTCCCTACAACTCCAAGTATCCTAGAGAGCCATC
>PVKS010028592.1:0-26269 GCA_004027875.1 Aplodontia rufa
GTAGTTATCACATTTGTGATTAACCATTGTTGGGGATAGAAGGGATTTTCCCTACTCAATCCACGTAACAGAATCCAGGGAGAAACTCTGATTGCTGCCGGTTTGATTAGACCCATCAGTCATCAGAAGGGGGGAGCATTGTTATTGTCTAGACCTAGCTCACGTGCACACACAGTGTGTCTTGGAGATGGGGCAATGGAATTGGTAACCTGCAGAAACTCATGGTTTCAGTTGGGGAAGAGCAGGTTCCCAAAGAAAGGGTCTCTATAAACCAAAGAAGGGAACAGATGTATTGGACATATGGAAATAATAATTGTATGCCATAGACAATAATAATAATAATATTTAGCAAACTTTGTGGCAAATTTCAGGTAGTTCTTAAAATAAATATATGAGATTTCTACCTACTCATTGATGAAGAAACTAAATCTTAAAGGATTAGACTGTAGACATCAAGCCGTGGATAGGGTGAAAGGCGAGAGCATCATCTACAACCTGAGAAAAATTTCTTAATGTCTTAGTTTGGTACTAAGTCATGTCTCTAGATGAAGACAAAATGCAGTAAGGAAACCAATCAACAAATCTTATGAATAATCCATCAATTAAATATCAGAGAGTAGAGATAGAGGCATAGATGCAGGCAGAATTGAAATCATGACTATTAAAAAACAATATTTGTATCTCAAAGGTAATCTGTAGTGGGAGAGTTACAAAAGCCCTTGGTAACTAAGACCAGTCTTGGATAGTTACTCTAAATAAAAAATCTGAAACGGAGAAATTATGCAATTTGTATAGCGAATTATACAAATGCTTTCATCACTATTATAGAGTATGAATCTTTTGACTGAGAAAATAATTATGAAAGAGAAGCAGAAAGCATTATAAATGTAAAGATGATTTTGCACTGAGGAACCCTAACTAGTTATAGAGAAGATCTAGGTGGGAACTACGGAAGCAACGTGGCTTCAACAAAGGGAGCCTGATGCTGAAATATGGTTTAAAATCTAAGACTCCAAAGACAACAGTCGTAAGGAAAGATGCCAGATGGCAGTTGTTGTAGCATAGTGAGCGGTGTCTAAATATGCTCTACTAAACTGTGTGTCAGCAATATAGTTTTAAAGATAAGAAAAGTTAAGTACCAAATGTCCCACTGAGAATTATTTTCCTTTTTGGATAAAGCATGGCTCTACATTTAAAATATGATAAAATATTGGGGGAAAAACAATATATCATTCTAAGGGAAAATGTTTAATATATCAATATAAAAATATTGCTTAAGGAAAAATGGTAAAAGTATAATGAAATTATGTGTATTTAGAAACGTGAGCAAAAATGTTTACAAATCTGTATAGAAAAAAGGTAAAACATAATAAAATCAAGTTCACTAATATAGCATTTTACAAGATGGTTCATATGGTCTAATTTATAATAAGAATATATTAAAATATCAGACAAAAATACACACTGAAATAATTGGATTTAATTGTGTGTGCTCCAAAGATGATAAAGGATATTGTTCCATGAACAATAGAACTGATGTTAAAAGAAATTCTCTAATTATGAAGATGAGTTAACTCATGACTACATATTTATTGAGATGCTATTAGAAATGAGTTGGTGGAGCTGCAGACTGGTACAGCCCCTCTGGAAAGCAGTGTGGAGAATCCTCAAAAAACTAGGGATGAGCCCACCATACGACCCTGCTATTCCACTCCTGGGAATCTTTCCAGGGGATTCAGAATCAGCACATTATAGTGACACAGCAATATCTATGTTCATAGCAGCTCAATTTACTATGGCTAGACTATGGAAACAACCCAGATGTCCCTAACTGGATAAATGGATCCAAAAACTGTGGTACATTTATACCATGGAATTTTACTCAGCAATTAGAAACAATGATATCGCAGCCTTTGAAGGTAAATGGATGGCCATGGAAGAAATTATGCTGAGTAAAATCAGCTTAACCCAGAGAACTAATGGTCGATTGTCTCCACTCATCTGTGGAGGTTGGGACTAGACCCTGGCCAGTGAGAAAGTTGTTCTATTATCATGTGTTAAATCCAGATAAGATGTAATGCTATACAATATAATCCTTTTTTAGAGATATTGTGGGAAGGGGAAGAGAGAGATAAGGGTGGGAATTGGGGGGGGGGACACTCCTGGGGGTAATTGTAATATCCAGAATCTATACACATATTATATTATTTTGTTAAAAACTTGTATGGTTGTTCAAAAATAAAAAAAAATTAAAAAGAAAACACCTTAAGAGGGGCTGGAGCGTTGGTTCAGCGGTTATGGCTCTTGCCTGGCATGCACAATTACCTGAGTTCAAACCCTAGCACCATGTACAAAACAAAGTGTCCCAGGAATGAAAATCATATGAAAAACTAAATAAAGATTGCTTCCCTAAAAAAAAAAAAAGAAAGAAAGAAATGAGCACCTCTCTGACAAAATAAATTGTGAGCAGAGCCACTATTTCACTGGTGAACCTTGCACCAAAAGAATGAGAGAGAATATGTGGGAAATAAAAAAAAATAAGTTGACCTGAATGTAGAGTCGTGACAAACAGAGATTGGGAAAGCGTAATGGTGAAAGAGGTTTGGAAAAGGAGGCTGAATGTGTTCAGTGCATGCTGTACATGTGTATTAAAATGCCACACTGAATCCCATTAACATGCACAATTATTATGATAATAAAAATAATTTTTAAAAAAAATATGGTCACAGACCCAATGTCTGAATACCATATGTGACTTGGAAATTAGGAGTCCAAGAATAATTTGCACACCAATATTATATCACTTGGTATAGAGTTTTATAATGTATATTTAGTTTATTTACAGATTAAGAAGAGCACCTAGAAGATTTTGTGTTGTATATTGTTTTGTTTTACTCACTGGTGGTGAGATAATTCACCTCAGCATTAATGATCAAGTAGTAAACAGGACGTAGAAAGAACAAACTCAACTCAGAGGCAGACTGAGATTACCTTCGGTAGAAGCATTGTTCAAATGTTGGGAAGATGGAAAATTTCAACAGACATGATTGGCTAGAGAGAATATTTCAGATCAAATGCAATTGAGAAATTTGGAATCACAAACTGATTGATGGCTGATACCGTCCCCAACGAGTTAGACCCAGAAGGTCCTAGGGACAGAGTAGGAAAGAAGTTTTCACAATGAAGATAGAATCAGATGGCGTATAATTTGAAGACCATGTGGGACTGAGAAATTCTTCTGGCTTTTTTTTATCACTAATTATTTATTTGTTTATTTAGTAGAATAATACATTGGAGCTTGTTATGGTTTGAATCTTAATTGTTCCCCAAAAGCTCATGTGTGGAAGGCTTGGAACTCAGGGCAGGCTATTCAGAGGTGGGGCCTTTGGAGGATGTTTGAATCATGAGGGCTCTCTGACTTTATGAATGGATTAATCCATTTATGGATTTTTAGCTTAATGAGCGATTAGGAGGTAGAGAAACATATAGGAGGTGGGACCTAGGCGGAGAAAGTAGACAATTTCAGGCATGCCCTTGAAGGGTATATTTTGTCCCTGGTACTTACACCCACCCTGACGTTTTGCTTCCTGACTCCTACATTATGTCCATGACAGGACCAAGTGACTATGGACTAAATCATGACCTAAAACACATCATCTTTTAAGTTTTATATCTCATGCACTTTGCACAGCAAAATAAAGCTGACTAGCACAGGGCCTTAGTGTTCTTATCTGTAAAATGGAATAGAAAATTCCTTAAGAGTTAGATTTCATCAACTATATGAAAGAATCTCACTCAGAATGAGGCTTATTGTAGATGAATGAGTATGTAGATCTACTATGAAATATTCTGTCTAGGCACAATATACACAGACTATTCCAAAGGTCATTAAGATTGAGAGTGCACAATTAACAGAAAAATAATCTGATTTCTTTAAAGGGGATCACTTCTCTGTAATCTGTTCCTTAAATTCTTCTTTGCCATTAATTAAAGCATAGTGAAAGAATACTCCTGAACTTACTTTTCTGAACCTTGTTAATAAGAATGCAAATTACCAAATTTGCCTTGTTTCGCATGACATGATGCACACGGCTTTGAATCCATGTCTAGTCATGAAATTTTTCTGAGGCTTAGAGCACTTAGTTGGTTGTATATTTTTTGGCTCATATGAAATCCAAGGTAATGAGCTTTAACACTACAAAGGCTCTGGAATGCTTTCAAAAACATTTGCTTCCCACAAGACAAATTAGCTGAACCAAGCAATAAAATGTGACATTAAGCATTCAATACTCCCATTTTTATGTAGCCCCAGGTCAGCAAAAGAAAAAAAAATAGAATGACCCCATTGGGGACATTTCTCTAATGCCCTTGTTCAGCATTCTACTAAAATCCTGTCTCTAGGAAGCTAATCAATAGTTATTTATGTCTTGTGGACCCCCAAAGAAAGCCTGCCTCATAAATTGAACTCAAGACATTTTGGAAGCTTCTGGACCTAATGCAGTTTATAAGGACCTTCTGTCAAGTGGACCACCCTGTGTGCACACATATGCCTGCATGTGTATATGTGCATTTACAATTTATCGCTTTTACTTATTTGGTATTGTATCTTAAGGTCTTATAGAAAATTTCAAAGTTGTCTAATAATCAGTGAAATCCTACTGTTTTGACATTTTAAAGCATTCTAATGTTTAGACAGCCCAGTTGTTGAGTGTCTCATTTTAGAATAAAATATTTGTACATCTCATCTGGAGTCATTATGCTCTTTTCTAGGGAAAGTATTTCTCAGGACAAATTGTCATGGGGATGTAAAGAGGAGAGACGAGGAGAGTAAAGAAAGGTAAACTGCTGTCTTGCTCCATCCTCTGCTGCTGCAGCAGCGTAACACACTAGAAACCACAGAAGTTTATCTGCATCGTGGTTCTAGAGGCTAAGGGGTCCGTGAACACGTGCATACTCTCATGAGGGTCTTGCTGCTGTGTTATGGCACAGAAAGTCACCCATGAAGTAATTATCTCACAATTCTGTTGCAATGGCAAGTGAATCTTCACCAAACTATAGCAACCAGTCTTAGGTGGATGAATTGGGAAGAGTGGAGAGAAGAGAAGAGTTGAGGGCTGAAGAGAAGTAAAGGTGGCACCTGCCTGCCCCTGAAGACTGTCAGATAGAAGTGACCTGGGGGACTTTAGATGAGGAGCAAGGAAGAAAGCAATAAGGGGACAGAGTGTAGGTTAACTTCAGGAGGAACGGCTCTAACTGAAGGTTTGCAACAGCGCACGTCATCTCAGCAGAGACCTCATAAGACAGAGACCCGGGAGTGAAGTTCCAGACCCTCTGGGCTCGCAGGGAAGTTGTGTCCCTTCTATTTGGTTTTAAAAAAACACTCCAGTCAAACTTGGGCTCCCCATATCAAACCTTCCACTAAGTATCTTGGGCCCTGAAGATCCTATGTCTTTTTTTTCCAAAAGCCTTTTTTTTTCCTTTTTTTTAATTCAGAAATTTATTTGTTGAACAAACAAGCTTCTATTGAAATAATATAATATATATATATATATGAATTCTGAAAATTAGATTTACCAGAAGAGCCCCCAAATTACCCACTCTTATCCCTCCCCCGCTTCCCAATACATCTCTACAAATGCCTTAGGCTGTATGACATTACACCTTATCCGGATATCAGACCTCCTTTCTCAATGGCCAGGGTCTAGCTCTTGCCTCCACAGGTGAGTGAAGACATTCAACCTCCAAGGCCATATTTTAATAGTTTGAAGAAGATACAGTAGAAAAGCAAGAACATTTGTTTTGGCAAACTCAAATTACTTTAAGAAATTTTACCTTGGCTATTTTTCGAGAGTCAATTTTAAAAAACGAAGTTACTAGGAAAACTGATAAAGCTACTCATTTAGGTTGGTGATCCACTGCTCATTTTATGGTCTATAAGAATTGTGGGGTCTTTTTCCTTGCAGCAACTCTATCCCTTGATTTAGGGACAGTGAGTAGAGGAAGTCTGAAGATATTGGGGAACAGACAGGCCTATCAGCTTTATGTGTCCTTTATTTCTTTTGAAATGCAATCTCCTAACAATTTACAGGTGACTTTTGTGCCTCTTTCAGCATCAGCTTTGAGTGATCCTTCTTCAGGTTGGCCTTTCTTACTTGGTGCCTGGGAGCAAAAAAAGAGGGGCATCACCTAGCCAAATCCTGTTGATGCTGCTGTAGTATTAAGAACATTCCTCTGTCCCTCTCTATAATAATCTGGAGAGCTGTGATTTATTTCTTCTCCCAGAGAAATTCAGTGATGACTTGGTCTCATTTGTAACTCTACTATAGCTTTGATTTTGGGGAGGTACAAAGGAAGTGGTTTGGTAATCTGTTAGGGCACACCTCACCGAGGGTTTTCATGTATGGATCGCTCTGCAAGTCCAGTCCCAATCTTACTTAAAAGCAACAAACATATCTTTGCCTGTTCTGATGGGGAGGAAAAACAGCTTCAAAGATGGTGCTTTGGAATTTGAGACTCTTTTTGATGCTGCTCCTGAGATTCCTTTGCCAAAAATTCTAATGGTCACAGTCAATATCAGTGCAATGGTGCACATAAAAATTGAAGATTGAAAAAGGGGAAATTGCCAAGAAGCTGGCAGACTTGCCAGGACAGCTGGAATGACAGGCAGGGCAGAGGTGCCCCATAGGTGAGCAGGTTCCAAAACGTCTGCCCTGCTAGTTCTATCATGAGTGTTGCATATTTTTGGCTCTGGAGCCCTTTAGGCTTCTTAATCAAGGTGTCTTTTAAAGTCCATCCATTTTTTTAAGAGAGAGAGAGAACCAATTTTATTAATTTCTCATGTGGCTCTCGTTGTTCCAACACTTTGTTGCGTATGTGGTGCTGGGGTTCAAACCAGCATCCTTGTGCATGCCAGGCAAGCGCCATCACCCCTGGGACACTGTTCCAGCCCCTGAAAGTCCATTCTTACTCCAAGCTTCTCCTTTCTCCAATGGCTTTAGCTTCTAGAGCGGCCAGCAGCAATTCTAAATTCATGATTCAATGCATCAACCAATCAACAAAAACTCAGTAACTCTGTTGGTCCATCCTGGAAGACAGAAGCAGAGCCCCTTTCCTACTGACCTATCCTAAAATGAAGACTAGCGTTGTGGTTTGGAGCTGGAATGTTGGAAGCAGGGTTCCCAGTTCAGCAAGATTCAGAGGTAGGGCTTTCAGGCAATGACTGGATTAGAAGGACTCTGACCTCATTAGTAGATTAATCTTTTTGATAGCTGAGTGAATTTAGGAGGTAGGATATAATTGGAAGAAGCAGATAACTGGTAGCGAGCACTGGAAGGGTCTCTCTTCTCCCCAGCCCCTTCTCCCTCTTTTTCTCTTTGCTTTCCAGAAGCCACGAGCTAAGCAGCTTTCCTCCAACACACCCCTTCATCATAATGTTTCTTCCTTGGAGGGGGCTGATTGTGAACCCATGAGTTAAAATAAATCTTTACTCCTCTAAATTGCTTCTGTCAGGTATTGTGGTCACAGCAACAAGAAGCTACCTTAACATAATGAGGCACGCACAGGTAGAAAGAAGTCTGCTGGGTGTTCTCCTGGTTGGCTGAAAGAAGTCACGAGAGCAGGCATAAGTGTGTTCATTTCACCCACATCTTCATTTAAGTTGGTTCAGACGAAGTAGAGAGATTTGAAGACACAACTGTTTGAAAACCTATTAGATCCCAACTCCTACCATTCAGCTGCCAATGGATTAATCAATCACACAGTTCAATGGTTCAGTGGTTCTCAGATCTGTTAGCTAACAGAGTACCTAGGAATACCATAATACCTTTTGTAATATAGAATAGCATGTTGATGTATGTGTGTGTATAATACAATAAATTATTTTGAAACTTATATGTCACCTTATATGGAATTGTGCTGGATTGAGGAGTAATAGCTGTTTTCAAAAGTGTAATAAAAGTATGTACTGAAAAGTAAATTTGAAATTATGACTACGCTATGAGTGGCCACCACTTAGGACCAGCACAGTGAAGATCAATGACAGTTTTCTGCAACTACATGATCTAGGATTCAATTATTAAGCCAAATCCTGAAATTAAAGGGCAATTTTTGCATAAAATGATGTTCTCTGATTTTGATAGAGGAAGCAACTTTGGAGAAGTTTAAAAACACACCAATCTCCACCGGCTCCCTGCCTCCATGTGAATAAGTTTTTGAGAGCTTCTAAGAGACATATCAGAGCAATTATGAGTGAATTGCCTCACCCCTCACCTTCCCAGTCCATGTGCAGACATAATTTCCATGTCCTGTTCTTATGCTGACACTAATAAATCTCCCTTTCCGTTGGGTCTCGTCTCGGTCCCACATGGAGCCAGCGTTGGGGGGTAATGACCGGTTTCCTCATCCTATTATTCCCTTCTACTGGAGGGTCACCTGACAAGGGGAGATACAGAAGTTTTGCTGTAAACAGGATGTTGGGGGTTGAGAACAAGGGTTGAGGCTTTTCCCAAGGTGCATGGATCACTTCATATTGCTCCTGAAACGGTGAGGAAAGCGGATCAAAGGTGTGAGGACCTGCCTGAACACATCGCACTTTCTCATCTTACGAACCTGGGGTGGCCCTGGCCAGGAGGTCTATTATTAGCACCTACAGACATTAGCATGAGTCACTGAGGTTGCTTCATGACACTGTATTCACCAAAACTTTAGGACCTCCTGGATCTGGGTTAGCCTCCCCCAACTCCTTGTTTAGTGTCGCCCCTTTCCTGGTGGCCTCCACTAGCAGCACACATGCATATGCACCACTTGGGGCTCAATTTATTTCTGTTTTTAGTTCAATGAACACTCAAGTAAGTGCAAGTTATTCTCATGATGTTATCGTGACTATTCGCAAAATGTCTTCATCAGTTAAAAATTCATACAGTACACTTTGGTCTGAATGTTTGTGTCCCTCCCAAGATCGTATTGTCTTAACACTTAAGGTGATGGCATTTGGAGGTGAGGTCTTTCGAGGTGGTTATTTCACTGAAGTGGAGTGTTCCTGAATGAAACTGGTGCTATTCATTTTAAGAGACCACATAGAACATTATTCTAGTAAGAGAGGACACAGAAATCACTGCCTGTGAGCCCAAGAATGAGCCTCCACTAACACTGAAACTTCTGGTGCCTTGATCTTAAACTTCCAGTCTCCAGAACTGTGAGAGATAAATTTCTGTTATTTATACACAACCTAATTAATAATCCTCACACACTTAAAATTTTTCATAGTATAGCTTCTTTCATTAAGGAATAAAAGTTAAATGAACTTCAAATTATTTTGTCCTTTTTCATCTTGTGATACGTTTCTTATTATAACATTTCAAGTATTTCTGGAAACATTCTTTTATCTGAAACTCCATGCAATATGGAATATAGAATATGATCCTGCTCCTGCTCTGGGAAATGTAGGCATCAGGTAAATTTCTTTTAAGTATTAATTAAATCTATGCATGCACTCCTGTAGCATTTATTATTTTACTGCACTTGATTATTTTGTTACATTATGAACTGCTTAGTGTAAAATACATCTCAGTTTATTTTGCATCCCTTGGCCTTTTGCTTTTATAATATGATGAATCAGTTTCTGGGGGATAAAATGTATCTCAAAAATATACTTTGAGGTATACAGAGAGTCAGTGGCAAACACCATTCAGAAAATCTGAAATTTCCCCCCAAACTTAAGTGAAAAGGATAGCCTTAGTCTTCTCCCCTCTGCAATTCAGTTCATTCAACATGGAATGGAAGTTGGAATCATGATCTTTAGATACTCTTCCAACCCTGCTATTCTGGGCCTGATGTTCTGTGACAGTCAGGGTTAGGCCCGGCAGTCAGGAGGCAATGTTCATTTGCACTCAGGCCTTGCCCTTGTAAGGGTAAAACCACACTGAAATATATTGGCTTGTATGTCAGAGGCCCCTGATAATGAGGTGGGTCACCGTAGCCACTGGACGTCGCAAGATGATCGCTGCCACTTTGTTTCCGTGGTCCTGTGCAGATGTCAACAGCAGAGTTTCCTATCCTTGCACAGCTCTGCATCGAGAGGACAGCCACTCAGCCACTGCAGTGTGTCTTCAGCAGGGACCAAAGAGGCCACCTCCTGACCAGAGGCCCCAAGGCTCAGTCAGAGGAGGCTAAAGTTCCAGACACCTTGTTCACAGCCAGCCACATTGTCCTGAAAACCCTGCTTTGCTCTGTTACAGGAAAAGCCGTCTTCCTCCTTGACTCATTCTGGTTTATATTAACTTACTTCATCTCATAAAGTAGTTTTTTGCAGTCGCTTTGTGTTTCCATGCATCTGCAGAAATTCCAGCTTAGTTCTTTTTCAGGGAGATCGTTGGGTTCTGAGAGGCATCTCAAGACTGTTCTCTGGACAGCAGAAATCTGAATAGATCCTAGATCCAGTTTCAGAGAAGGATGCCTATACCTACAGTGCATGGGACATAGACTAAATTTTCCTGGACCCTAGCTCTGACATATATAATAAAGGAAGGCATTTTCTCACCTCCAGATCGCATGATGGATTTACAGATATTACCTGTTCAGCTCCAGCCCCCTTGTGGCACCCATTACATTGCAACAATGCTTTAGCTGCCTGCAACCCACATGTGCCCTCCATCAAGGAGGTAGGGCTCATAACACTCAGCAATGTCTTGTGAGGCTTTTTCTAAAGACCTTCCACATCCCCGAAATTAGCAGAGGCAAATCTGCTTCTCATTATCCTGATAGTCAGTGATTTATACCCTCATACTTGGAGGAGGGGAGAGTCCCAAAGAAGGTGAGCCACTTGGCGTGCTATTAACCCTTGCAGGGGAGCATGCTTCAGCCCTTCTGTGGAGTCACTTAGGTCATCATGATGGTCCTCCATCCCCAGGAGCTGCTCCTTTTCCTGCACAAAAGTTTATCTCACTTTCTTGAACTCCTGACTTTGGTTATCAGAATAGATGGGAATAAACTCCTCTGCCTACCTCTATGCAACCCAACTTGCCTTCCTCCAAGGAGGAAAAATAGGGATTTTCTCTGTTTACCCACATATTTAACAGGAAGTCAATCAAGAAATATGTAAATAGAGGACTATTTTATGCGAAGGGGTTTCTTAGGCAAAGAATCTGCCGTTTAAGAATTCTATTTCACATATTAGAAAAAGTTTCCTATTAAGAAATTGACATCTTCAAGCTATATAGGCACAAAGCTGAGTGAGAATTTGTGTTTGTGTGTGTGTGTATGTGTGTGTGTGTGTGTTGCTGTGTGTGAGAGTGTGTGCATATGAGAGTGAGTATGAGAGAGAGACTGTGGGAACACGGGGAGCTTTGCAAAGAGTGCTCCTGCCAGCATGCATTAATTAGAACAGAGGCTAGGGAGGTTTTTTGCATAAGAGCTCAAAGTCTTATATAAATGAAGACAGATACTCCAGCTTCTTCCGTATAGTTCAAAGTTAGGCCGATGTGACTTTTGAAAAATAATGTCACTCTAAAGATGTATGACAGGCTCCAGTCCTCATGTTTGAGGAGATATGTAAAATTTGACCCAGCATATTGGGTGTGGGTCCTGTTGGGTATGGGTCCCAAAGCCTGAGATACTGGAAGCTGTCCTTCTGTAGCACTTCTGTGCTGGCTGGTGTCCAGGAGAGATGGCTGTGTGAGTGTCACCTCAGGAGCTTGATGGAGTAGGGTGCAGTGATGTGGCCTGACTTACCCAACTCTACAGAATGTTCCCTCTGCAGACAACCTGGAACCAGTGTAGTGGATACAGGGATCTACAGGAGTGTACCAGTCATTAGCAGCCTAAGGTTTCAAATGTGACCTTGCCCCTGCTGCTTCAGCACAGGGGCCTGCAAACATCAGCTTGATGGAGTAAGGTTGTGTTTCTTCAGAATGCCAGGCTTTGGTAAGTGTGACCCTGGAAAGGAGAGGGTAACTCCTCTTAAGGAATCACAGTGGTCTGGACAGTTGTCCACTCCAACACACGTGGTGATGGCAAGAGCAGATGTCAGCTTGGCTGTACCACTGCATACACAGGGCCTCTGTCCTTGAAGCTTTTGTCCAAGCACAGTATTTTATTGGAGTCACTCATGAAGAATCAGGCGCGGTCTTTGAGGAAATCTCTTACGGCACTGAGCCTGGTGGTATTAACACCCTTCCTGATGGCAGCTGTGTCATCCTCCAGGTTAAAAATGCATGCCCTAAAATAATGTCCTCAGCAAAACCAGAGGGAAACAAATAAGACTCATCCGTCACATGCTGCTAGAACAACTTGTGAATTTCTGGATAAATGAGTGAGAGGGCTCTGAGAGAACAGAACTCCTGCTTACCTGGGCACATGGAAACCTAAAGATTGCTCTCTGGGATAACACTACCTAGGCCCAGTGTTACCTGGGAGTACCCCAAATGGCAATTTTAGAAATCCCAGTTGTATAGTTTTCTTTTGTTGCTATTACAAATTATCATAGATTAGTAACGTAAAATAACATGCATTTGTTATCTTACGGTGCTGTAGGTCAGATGTCTGACATGAGTTTCTGGGATTAAAGTTAGGATGCAGGCAGTGCTGCATTCCCTTCTGGAGGCTTTAGGGGAATCTTCACTTCCTTGCTGCTTCCAGCTTCCTACCCGGGGGGCTGCTCACTCCTTAGGCCCCTTTCCTCCACTTTCAGAGCCTCAGTGAGGGGCTGAACCCTCCTTACACTACATCACTCTGAACTCCTCTTCTGCTTCCTCTTCCCCTTTCGAGGCCCTGTGATTCTACTGGATCACCCACATGACTTTAGGGTCAGATGACTAGTCCATCTGCTGCCTTAATTCCCTTTTGGCGTGTACGCTGACACACTCACCTTTGAGGATAGGGTGGATATATTAGCCTTTCTGCACCTGGTAAACCATTGTTTTGCTCCAGTTATGGAATTCAATGTTGGAATTACCAAGAGGAATCACTCTCAAGGGTTCCCAGTCTAGGAGATAAGTAGTAGTCATCATCATCATAGTAAAAATAATAAGCATAATAGTGATAATGAATAATGTGGAAATATCATAGCATGAAATCAGAGTGCCCATCCCAGCCACTGTTGGAGGCAGATGGCCTAGTGGAAGGCTTCTGGAACAGGAGCTGCAGGAGGTTTGTTCCCCCATGGGTTAGCAGGCATCCACTAGGGAGTGAGGAGTACATTCAAGTCACCATTTTCCTAACTTGCTTGCCCATGGCAACTTACTCTGTAAATTGGCTGATATAATCTACCAATAAAAGAGGTTGATGGCAGCAGAACTGGGAACTTCACTTATTCATTTGCAAAATGCATATCCAGGGTCTATGATATATCAGAAAATACACTGGCCACTAAAAAGGCAGTGGTAAATGACACACACACACAAGGTCCTTGCCTTTCTCGTGCTTATGGGACTGCAGAGGAAGCATGGAAGGATGCATATGAAAAACTACTTAGCAACGAGCTTTGTGAATCTGTCCAGAGAGGTGATGCTTTTCAGATCCCGAGTTATACAGGAAGAGAACAAATCTTCCATCTCCCCAAATTCCTGATGAACAACAGATGCTACCCCTGAAGTTTGTCATCACAAAGCACAGCAATGGAAAATCCGTGGCTCAATGACTTGGGTGCAGTTCTGGCGGAAGAACTCCCATGGCGTGATGGAGCTGTTGCAATCTGCAGGAGCCTCTGTTCTATCCTGTCAGTGACCCCAGATCCTACGCTGGCACTGCCCCAAGAAGTGACCAGCTACTGGTCCCCTCCGAATTCCAAAGCTACGGAGTGTTACAGGACCTTATGTGCTATCACAGAAGCCCTAAACCATTTTCATGCTCTTTATATTTTTAGAAAATCCTCTGCAAATGACTTTGAACTGAATTATAACAATATTCTAGAATATAACCATATACAAGTTAGGGGAGTCCTTTAGAAGCTTAAAGTTTATTTACCATAGAAAAAGCAAGTTCCAAAGGAAAATCATAATGAGAATAGTATGAATAATACTCATTTAAATTTATTAAAAATTTGACTCTTTAAGGTGAATATTTGGATTTCTCAAATCATCTAATCCTCACAGTGGTCTTGGAAGGTGGATTTTGTTTTTATCTTCATTTAAAAGATAAGATGAAGAGAGATGAAGTAAGGAGACCCTAGTGAGCCTGTTGAGGTGCAGGCATTCCACCCCAGCTCCTGCCTTCACTCTCTGCAACACTGTTGCTTTCTCCCTGCCTCCAAAAGAGCCTCTTTCCAGACTTTCCACACCATTACAGAAATGAAGGTGATACCACCCACACCATGAGATGTCTCTGTGTTGTGGAATTAGGACTCTTCGCTGCCCAACTTTGTTTCCATCCACTTGATGATTCCATCTCCTAAGCCTGGAGAGCTCATTCAGCCCTCTCCAACACTGACTGTCAGGTCATCCAGGTCATTCCAAATCTTGGTGCCTTTTTGCTGCCATTGTCTGCATATTTGTGAGCAAGAACCTTGCCTTTCAGTTGCATTTGCTTGTGAACACTGCGGTGTCATCCTTTAACCACAGGGCCTTTCCAAGTCCTGGATCATTATAGGCACTTGATTGCTAATGCATAAATAAATAATTCCTCTGAAGACAATAGCCATATTTATAAGTATTGGTGATTCCTCAAGACCTGGCATAGTTCAGGGTTATTCACACTAAGAAGTTGCTTTCAAGCACTTTGAATGAGTCAGTTAATCAGTAAGTGAGTGAATGAATACGTGAGTGAGAGAATTGGCAAGCGAATGAGAAAGTGGAAAAGTGAAAGATTTAGCGATGCAGCTCCTACTGGGGCTGAGATTGAGCAATGAGCACTTCCGATGAGCAAGTGTCTGTAAGAATTGAGCACACTTGCGTCAGGAGGCTCAGACTACTCAGTTCCCTGGAATTTAACCCTAATCATGTCCCTTCATTGATGTACCTGTTCTTTGATTATCTAGCATTCTAGAATTTCAGGATCCACCTCCATATTATTGTAGAAATAAGGATACAAATGGAAGAAATGTTATATCTGTATATCAAAATAGCCCCAAAGGGGACTGGAGTGGTGGCTCAACGGTTAAAATGCTTGCTTGGCATGGACAAGGACCCAGATTTGAACCCCAGCACCACATACACAATTGAGTGTCAGAGAAACAAAAACCAGATGAAAAAAATAAATAAACTTAATTCTCTCTATCGCTCCATCTTTAAAAAGAAAATCCCCAAAGTTGTTCACCTGAAAACTGTATCTAATTAAGCTCTTTCATCCCATCTGAACATTATTCAAGTGGGTGCATCACTTTTATTAATTTATAAACAGTAAACAAGTACTGTTTGCAGCAAGCAAAATAGCAAATGGAAATAACATTAGCTTTGAAGTCCAGAGACCTCGGCTCCAGCTCAGCACTGCCATGTTCTGGCAGGGTGATCTTCTTAGATGATTTCTTGACCTCATTAAATATTAATATCTTCCCTATAAATTTTGCTCTGCTCTGTCAAGCTCACAGAGTCATTATGAAGACAAAAAGTCTGAACACATGGGAACCCCTGGGCATGGTGCCTGGGAGAGCAGAGACATTAAACAAGACTTTGGATGAACCGCCTCCACTTTTACCTTGCCACACCACTGTTGGTCTGGTAAGCGCCTCACTCTTGGGAATTGGCCAATTCCCAAAACTCAGTCCTGAACATCCTTACAAGGTACAATGAGCAGTCAGTTGCACTGGAGTGTTTTGAGCTGTGGAACCGTGGCCTTCCCTGGGTGGAAGCCCACTGGGCCTGAGGGTTTCCACTGAGTTTGCGGGAAGTGGGCAGCTGGGGAGGGAGGGACAGGCCCCCTGTACTTTTATCATTAGCCTGGTGCTTTCTCTTTAAGCTTGGGCCCCACCTTGGAGGGAGCAGAAGCCTTTTCACAGCAATGGTGCATAGTTCTGTTGATTACAGCAGAACATTTTAGAAATACTGGTTGCTATGTATCATAATCATAGAAATGCCACACTTATGCTAATAGGCTAGTCTCCGCTAAATAGAAGTTTCTCCACCACAGACCTTTAAGTTTTCCTGAACACAAAGAGGGCTATGCCTTTGGCAGAAAAGGGAACTAATATTCTACTTTTCATGCTGCTTGGGGGAGGGCAAGACCTTGTCTCTCCAGAGAAGGGGGACAGTTCCGACCACAGGATGTGGAGTTCCTTTACTCAATCTGTGACGGTGTAGAGCTCCCAGGTCCCTGCTCTGTTTTCGGTTCTTGGCCCTTGAGAGCTTTCTAGAGTAAAATTTCTAAGTTGGCACTGAAGAACTTTTTGGCATCAAATGGCTCTTATGAAACAGCACACTGATGAGTTAAATGAAACGATTCAGAAAAATACCGATTAAATTTCCCTTTAAATACTCAGGGGTTTAGAAATTAAGCACAACTGCTTGGCAAGATGCAGTCTGGATTTTAACATTAAACCCAAAATGTTTGAAAAATTGTTCAAGATGTTTTGACAATGGGAGACTGCCACTCTGTCCTTCTCTTTTTCCCACATCTCTCTTCATCTGTGAAAGAGAAAGAAGGATTGGGTGCCTCTCTTGTGTCCCTGCAAGGGCTCTCTCCCATGAAATGGAATAATCCATAGTTCTTGTTTTAATTCTCATTAGCTTTTTTATTTGTTTCTGAAAAAAAGTAATAGCACTAGTGTCATTCATTTTTTAAAACACTGAAATAAAGTAGAACTAAGTACCTATAGATAGTACAAAGTGATCACCTTAAAACGCCAAGGTCCTATTAAAAAAAAAGAATAAAATTTCATTAATTTGAATTGAATCTGTGATGACTTTTTTAATTTTTTATTTTACAGAAAGGACAGTGAGCAAGAGAGAGAGAGAGAGAATAAATTATTTTTATTGATTTTTTCACATGGCTTTCGTTGCTCTGACACTCAGATGTGTACGTGGGTGCTGGGGTTTGAATTCATATACTTGCGCATGCTGGGTGAGCACTGTAACTACCAAGCCACTACTCCAGCCCTGTGATGACTCTTGTTATGAGTGGTAAATGTGATAATCATGAAATGCTCCTGCCTAGGCCATCCCCACCAGACACACAAACTTCACTACCACCTGTGAAATGGGATTCTGACCTTCATTTGCCTGCTCAAAGACGCTGTGATGTTTGGTAGGAAAGAGACTCCAGAGAGGGCATGTGTTTGGGCAAAAAGAGGATTGGACCAAGTCAAAGGCCTTGGCTTTCACCGCAAACCCCTGCTGCCTGGATGGATTACCAGGGGCAGGTCAGGTTTTACATAGAAAGGGACTTCTCTCAGTGACCCTTCTTAAACACTATGTGAGGATCGAGAGTTGCTAGGGTAGCCTGTAGTCTTGCATAAACGCAGATACAACCAGGTAATGCTATTTGTAACTCCACAGACAAACAATATGATTTTAAAACTTACATTAATGAATAAATTTGCATCCCTGATTTTCCAGTTTAGTTTAATTTTTCCAAGAAATATCACTTTCCCAAGTGTGTGTGTATGGACATGTACACATATACAAACATATTCACATATATTTCTGTATCTTTAAAATAGTTTTTCACCTCCATGGAACTATTATACTAATCAACTCAGCATCTTGAAATTTGCAAAGTATATTGATGATCTCATTTTCCTCTCACAGCACGGAAGTGTATCAACTAACTGTCCTCAAATAAAGCTCAAAGAAATGGATACTTCTCAAGGTAAATTGCTCCAAGTGACATGGGTGATAAGTGCCAAAGCTGGCGCTGAGTCCAGGTCTCTGACTACTGGTACCAAAATATTTTCTTTGTAACATGGGCTGAGCTCATGCAATCATCATTCCATTCTCAAGAACTACAAAAGGATTTAAAAAAAAAGAAAAAAAAGAAAGAAAAAGGTCGTAGCATTGGAATCATGGAGTAGCAGAAAGCTACAGGCTTTTTCCTGCGGTTTTGATGACCTCAAGCCATTTGGATGATTACCAGGCTGAGACTGGTGAGACCCAACCATTCTTTGGAAACTCAGTAAAACAATGCAGGGAGAAAGTTTCCATTGTCTACTCCCAATTCCCCAAGCATGTCAGCAACCGAGCTGGGCTGGTTTGGGTTTTCTCATGGCAATCAGAATAGATTTCAAAATTTAAAAGCCAAGTTCATGTTAGAGAACAAGGAGCCACACCTTTTCCCTTGTCATTTTATATGTGCTGTAAACTCTGTAACCATGAAATCAGGAAGCTGTAAAGCACCCAAGGGATATCAGAGAGCTAACGTTGGTGAATTTCAGTGCTGCAGACTAATAACAAAACCAGAGAGATGAACAAGTTATAGTGATAATTATGAAGAATCACTTTACAGATCACATAGTTGTCATTCTTTCCGGACTACTTACAGGCCTTTTAAATTTCTTATACCACTGGGTCCTCAAAATAACCCTGTAAAGTAAGAAGGGTGGGAATTTTGTTCCCACTTTACAGATGAAGACAGTGAGCTCTGCAGTCTTGGGAGCGGCAGCCACCCAGCCGCCTGTTATGCCTGTGCCTTGGTCTGAACCTTTGCAGTAATGGCCTCACTTCTCCTTCCTCATCTCTGCTTCCTACCCTCAAGTTGGACCTTAAGTCCTTGGGCGGAGTAGCACTGAGCTCAGCTTGAAGTCAGACTCTCCTGCAGACCTTGCCTGCCCTCCCACACCCTCCCTCTCTCTACCACTTTCCTCTGCTCCCTGTGCTCTGATCACATGGAGTAGGTAGGGAGGATCCCAGCTCCCACTACTGCCTGTCACTGAGCAGTTGGCATCCACGGTAGAGTAGCCAGAGCCCCTGATTCAAAGTTGAGATATCCAAGAGCATCTCAGCCATCCTCAGAGAGGATGCATGGCAGAATCTAGTCAAGGATCTTAACACAGAGTGGCTCACCTTCAGCACTACTGGTATTTCAAAGTGGGTAATTCTTTCTTGTGGGAGGCTGTCCTCTGCTTTGTAGGATTTTATTTTATTTATTTATTTATATAATTTTTTTGGTACCAGGTATTGAACTCAGTGGTTCTTAACCACTGAGCTGCATCTCCAGCCCTTTTTACTTTTTTATTTTGAGACAGACTCTCACTGAGTTGTTCAGGGTCTCATGAAGTTGCTGTGGCTGGCTTTGAAATTGCAATCCTCCTGCCTCTTCCTCCCGAGTTGCAGGGATTAAGGCATGCACCACCATGCCCAGCTAGCCTTGTAGGGTTTTAAATAGCACTCTTGTCTCATCTGTGTGGTGTCCCTCCAGATATGACAGTACAAAGTGTCTCCAGATGATGCCTAATTCCGTTGAGAGAAGGGAGTTAAAATCCCCAATTGATGAGAACCATTAGTTTAACAGGACTTCATACCTTGAGCAAATTATTCAGTGCTTCATACCTCATTTTTTTTATTGGTCAAAATGAAACAAAATAATAATAAATTTTTCATGTGTTTATGAGAATTAATAGAAATATTATATGCATTATATGTACCCTTGTGCTGATACAACATAGGTGATCAGAAAATGTGACCAAGTAAACAAATTCTTGCCTGAGAAGGAAAAGAGCTGAGGCCCTAGAAGAGGAGAAGAGCTGCCAGAGTTGTCTCCTCTGATGTGGCACTGGAAAGCCGCTGCCCCAAGTCACATCTACACTGATGGACATAAACGCCAACGAGGCAAGGAATATGAGGACTTTTAGTCAGGTTTTCACTAAATGACCTGACAACAACAATTTCAGGTGGAAAAGTTTATTTTGAGGGCTCATGGTTTCAGACGTCCATGGAAGGCTGGCCTCTTTCTTTGGGGCTCTAGGTGGCTGAACACGGTGGCTCCAGTGTGACTCCGGGGAGCAGGGAGTTCAAGGCCTCACATCTGGAAACCGCAAAGGAGAGCAGCGACCAGCCTCCGGTGCCAGATAGAATATGTACCCCAAAGGCACGGCCCCCAATGCCCCACCTCCTCCAGCCACACCCTACCAGCCTGCAGTTGCCAGCTAATCCCTAGAAGGGGATTCAGTTGCTGATTGGGTTAAGACTTTAATAATCCAATCCTCTCCCCTCTGCCTTGTCACATGTGAGGTTTGAGCTTTTGGGGGACACCTCACATTCAAACCATAACAAGGACACTTGCTAATAAATTGCACAGGCAATTTATTCTATAACCCAGACAGATCTGTGCAGAGTGCTTTTCTTCCTGAGCTCTGGAGGTGAGCATTTTCGCATGCAGGTGAGCGTCGGTGGGGGAGCTGTGTGGATAACGTCTTTGGAAAAATTACCCAGAAAAAGGAGATCCAAGATGATTCTCACCTGAGAAAGGGAGCAGCACTCTCAGTGAAGCAGCTTAGGACAGGATGGAAAGGCAAAGGGCTGGAGTTCAGAGGGAGGCAGCCCTCATGGGGCTATGGGGCCCAGGGGCACTTCATGGTGTTTCCTTTCGGGGCTTTGGGAGGAACAAGGCGAATGTGCCTGCAGAGCACGAGGCTTCCAGCTGGAACACGGCAGGCACGTGACAAATGCGAGCACTAAGGATATTGACCATGGCACTACCATGGCTCTGTAACTTCTGCTATTACTGCTTCTGTTGCATTACCACTATCATTATTGGCCAGAGGAGTTTAAAGGGCATTACCCTCACTATTGTCAGAACTGTCATCTCTGGGATCACTCCTGGCTTCAGACGGTTGGAAGCAGGCAGGCTGGGTCAGTCTACTTCTCTCTGAGAGGGGCTTGGGGCCTATTTTGGGTAAACATCTGTGTAGTCTCTGGTCCCTGGACTTCAAAGTGGCTTTATCTCTCTTGGCAGGTTAGGCCACCAGGAATGCTGAGCATTTTTCTGTCACACCCATTGCCAAGGTTGCAATTTGGGAAAACAAATTAGGATTTACAGATAGCAACTTTCTTCTTCTTCTATTGATAGCCTGAGATAATTCATGGGTAGATTTGGACAAATGCAAAAATGTGCATTTAGTTTGAATTTGGATTCATTCCTCGTAAATATTAGTCATCTCGATCAAAAATACAAGGACTTCTCTGCTTCAACAGATGGGAGTGTGTACTGTGAAATCACTCCATAGCACGGGGAGAAAATGAGAAGGTCGAAATTAAATTTAAGGGTATGTCTTGGCATAGTGGGACCAGTACGCACCGTCATATATTTTTCCTACAAAATAAGGAATGTGCTTTTAGGTGTGGCTTGCATTCTTGCAAAAAACAATGGGATGGGAATATTTATAAACCTTGCTTGCTCGGTGATTTAACACTCTGCTGGAGTATTTGTTTTCACAGATAGTTCTTCACGCAGAATTGCCTTTTACTAAGTGCCCACTCAGACACTGGCTCAGCATTCGTCTTGCCCCATTAGAAATTTGACCATGTGAGTCTGGGTGCTGCTAATTCCATGTCCTCTTCTTCCTGTTAGCATTCCACGGCCTCTGCCGGCTCTCAGCGATGTCTATCACCATTGCAGAGAATGCACCAGTGTTGGGAGGCCAGCTAGTGTGCCCAGTAAGGAAGTGGGAGAGAAATAGGAGCAAAAGGATGAGGAAGAAAATAACAAACGGGAATTGGAGCAGGAGAACCTCAAATTCATCCATTGTCTACTATATTACTCCAATTAAAGGGAGTCAACAAAAAATTGACTTGTTAATTACTCTAATGAGTTTCTGTCAAGTTGCTGGTTTGTACCAGATATTTGAAAAGGCATAGGGGCAAAATCGAAGTTTTATGATAATGGACTTCACCCGACATTGAGAGGACCTGCAGAGAATTCTAGTTCTCAGATCTTTTCTTGAGCATTTGCATTCACTGGTGTATCAAAGGCAATAGTGCAGTAATCCTTCCCCCATAAAATTAAACAAAAGTCCTTGAGAGACACTGAAGTTCCTTTCATATCAAAGAAAGAATGGTTTTATTTTCAATAAAGAAAGAATGGCTTTATTTTCCATTTGTTTCTGGTAATGTTAGAATTCACTGAGCACAAGCAAATCCTTTGGAATTTGTCTAATAAATCTCTTGAGATAATGTTATTATTTATTAATTCCCATTGACTTTTCAGGGACACATATAACCTCTTAGAAGTAATTTTATTTTATTAGCTATCACACAGAAAACTTAGAATAATACAAATTCAGAGCTTCGGTTCTGTATGACATACAAGGGATGATTTTGCCTGAATGCACCTCCACATATGGATAAATCAGAGACAAACTAAAGGACACAGTGGAAGAAGAACTTAATTCCAAATATTTCTAAAGTGTAGATCAGACAAAGATGAAGTTTGCTGAGCATCTTTTATGTGACTGATTTAGTAATAGAAACATTCATAATTTAATGTCTTTTAATCCTTTGTAGAATAAAAGGAGGCAGATAAAGATGATCAGTTAACTGGTGCAGAAATGGATGTCCACGTATGACCAAGTCTTCATCCTGGTCAGACACCTAGTCTGACTTCCAGGCAGAAGTTTCACTATCTGTTCAGATGCTTAGTAAAGAAATAAGAAATCATATACTGTGAAATCCTTCAAGCTTCTTGTGTATTTAATAACAGAGCTCTTATAAAAACTATTTTGCCATTTGCTTTTGTATGCTAGAAATAAGATTTAGGAAGATTTTGCCATTTATGTGGTATTTTAAGTGAGAAATTAAAATATCAAATAACGTTTACACAACAAGTTCCCAGTATCCATACCAAATCATTGGCTAGAACAATTTTATATTATTTCTTAATTCTTTTTAAAAGAAGGATTTTTTTCTCTTAATTGTTAAAAGTAAATGTTGGGGGGGCTGGCAAGCGCAAGGACCTGGGTTCAAACTCCAGCACCACGTCCACAACTAAGTGTTGGAGCTACTTAGGCCATGTGAAAAACTAAATAAAGTTGTTTCTCCCTCTCTCTGTCTCTCTCACAGTCCCTCTCTCTTTAAAAAAATAAATAAGTAAATGTTGGATAGTGTCTGCAAAGCAAAAATGCCAGGTAAAATTGGAGTGATACTTTGTGTAGTAAAATAGTAGTATGCAAAATGACTACTGTACTCCAAGACAGCTCTCAAAATTACTGGAGGTGATATTTAAAATGCAGATTCCTGAGGCTGGGGCAGTGGCTTGGGGGTTTCAGCGCTTGCCGGGCATGCTGTGAGAACGCAGATTCGAACCCCAGCACCACATACACAATGAAGTCTCAGAGCAACGAAAGCCACATGGAAAACTAAATAAAATTGATTTTCTCTCTCTCTCTCTCTCTCTCTCTCCCCCCCCTCACTGTCCCTCTCTATTTTAAATAAGTAAATAAATAAAATGCAGATTTCTAATCTCCACCCCAGAAAATTTCAATTCAGTAATTTGGATTGGCTCAAAACTATTTTGTTAAAAACTCCCTTTAATGACTCTGTTGATCAGCCATGTGGAATCATTGCCAACATTAAGAACATTCTTTTTGTAACAGTTCTTCTATTCAACTCTGACCTGCATTGGTTATGAAAGTTTAGGCAAATCAAACAAAATTTCTTAACTTCAAATCAAATGCTTGGTGATGTTTTGGCCACCACATGGGGACTTGCTTCTTATGAGATCATGTGTGTGGAAGTGTTTTAAACCCCAAAGTTGTTTACAATGTTTATGACTTGACTTGCTACATGTCAGCTCTGCAGGTGACAGAGAGGTCCTGAGTGCCTACTCCAATCCAGGCACTGTCCTTTCAGCTATCCATTTTCATGATTGGCTGAACCAATCAGGTCTAGAACTTTCTCCATGTTGCATCTGTTGGCTTCCCAGATACCACATTCAAACACATCTCCTGCTTTACCTTTCCTTCATTGCAGACTTCTGCATCCAGTTCTGGGGGTCCATTTGCCTATTTAGACAAGGTGATTTCCTTGACCACTAGGTTATAATCTCAATCTCTCTCTTTTCTCAGATCCTCTCTTTTCCCAGGAGACATATGATTCTTGGAATTCCATTTTAGACCTAAGTCTTAGTTTTCTTGTTTCTTGGACTGTGTGGTAAGATAACAATGATTCTGCAAATCAAACATTATTATTATTTACATATATAAAATTATGTATAAGATTAGATATGATGATGATAAGAAGCTTGCCCAAGCTCCCCAATCAGTAAGTAGCAGATCTGGATGTGCAGGCAAGGAACCATGTGGTCCTAAATCCTGAGACTTCTCTACTAAGTCGTTTTAGTTCCTAAGGCTCCCAGGAAAATGGGCACTTAGAAGGAAGGACAAGGAAGAGACTCTCTTCCTTCTTATTTTGTCAAACAGTTTCGATCCACTTCAGAAGGATTGATTGCACTCAGTCTTTGAAAACCTACCCTCATCTTGAAGAGTTCTTAAATATTCCTTGCCTCTCTAGTCTTTGTTCCTGATGGGAAGGTCCATTTACCCGGCTGTCATCTTCACTACAGACATCAGAGTTCACTCAGAATGACTTGTTTATGCCCTCTGTAGATTTTTTCCGAGTCAACCGTTTGTGGTTCTCCTAAGAGTAGAGAGTATTGAGCCCCAGGATTCTGAAAAAATAATTAATTAATAAATAAAAGGCTAAGAGTAAAACCAATCATGTCCCTTCCCTTTATATCAGTTTTAACAGCACTTGTATGCTTCTTTGGCTATCTCTGTTGCTTGCATTTGCCTACTAGTTATCTGCACAACCTAGAGCAGAGTCTGGTATAAAGAAAATGTATGTAATGCATGTTCAGGAATAAAAGAAGGGATTCTTCAGGGGTTTTACTCCAACACTGCGATTACAGAGGAGTCACATTTGGAGTGTGCTGGAAAACCATGTGTTGTATTTAATATGCTTTGGAAGAAAAAAATCATAATTTCCAATTGCAAGGTGTTGGACAAATGGTCAGAGAAAAAAATACTTTAATGCTCCCGTTGTTTATCAGGTCCCCTGTTCTGTGTTACACAGAGGCAGTGCTCACTAAATAAGGTCTTCACAAGGCACACACATCACGAGTTAGGAGACTATATTGAGCTGAAAGACTGCCGACCTCAGAAGCCTTGTGCACCAGGTTCCAGTTGACCAGCAGGAAGAAGGTGCTTGTGGGGGAAAGAGAGTGGACACTTGGAATTAGAACACAGAGGGAGTGAAGTTCGGTGTTAGACAGGATGGGCAGTGCTTTGCTTCCAAAAAGAGCAATGGAAGATTTGGGGATAAGAACACTTACTACAAGATGGTTTTTGGTGGATAAAAAACAGTAAAACAAACCTATGAGGCACTGTTGGGAGCGTAGACTGAGGACTTCTGCTGGATCCTAAGAAGTGTTTCTGTTTTGGGTTTGTTTTTTCTGCTGGGCTAAAATCCCAACCTTTGGAGCTCCAAGTGGATGCTTTCCCTGAGCAGAATGCGTCCTCCTCGGCTCATTCTGGTAGGAGCAAAACTGACTTAGCCACACACAAGTTTTCCTGTGTTTAAAAGTCCTCCATGTTTCCTTCAACTCTTAAATTTTCAAAAGGGAGGGAGAAAAGCATGTTTAGTTGCTTAATATTTCTGTGTATCTTAAAGGACCCTTCATATTTATCATCAGAGACACACCAAAGCACATTACAAGTAATGTAAGCCAGCTGGTGCTCTGCAGGCCAAAATCAGTTGATGGTTTAATAGTAAAAACCATCTTTTTGTTAACATTTTTCTGGAGCACATCACCAAAGAATGCATGGCCCCTTTCTGCATTTTTCTAAAAGAACAGTCTCATTAGCTCTTTCCTCAGGTTTCCGAATACTTCTAGGATACACAATATTGATCTGGTTTGTGTTGAGAATGCTCTCAGAACTGTGGAAACCATCTTCTAGGCATCAGTGAAACTCTTCTTTAATTTAGATTTGTGAATTCTCCAAGTCTGCCTACCTAGATCACATCTAAAGCACTCTCATAGATAAGGAAAATTTTTCTTGTTTGGGGCATAAACTAAACTGTCTTCTCCTCTGGGTCATGCATTGATAATTGATTAGCCATTAGAGATTTGGCATTTTTGCTGTTCTTTTATGTATCAAAATTCTGATACATAATTCATGGATTGATTCAGCAAGAATAGGAAAGGGAATAAGGAAGATGAATTGGATCAATGCACATTTGATAAGAAATTAGGGGGGGCGTGCGTGACACATGCCTATAATCCCAGACACTCTAGAATCTGAGGCAGGGGACTCTTAAGTTCAAGTTCAGTCTGGGCAACTCAGTGAGATCTGGTTTCAGAATACAAAATAAAAAGGGTGGGAGATGTAGTCCTTTGGTAAAGGTGATAGAGCACC
>PVKS010028593.1:0-26264 GCA_004027875.1 Aplodontia rufa
TGCCGGCCGGCGGCCGGCGGGCCAGCCGCCCTGCCACAGCCGGAGCGCGGAACAAAGAATCCCTGTTCGCTCCTAGGTCTCTATTCCCCAAAACCAATGCTGAGATTAGAACTGGTGATTCACAATGCTATTTCCCAAAACGCACCTCAAAATACTGGTGAGAAGCCGGAGATATCCTGATCAGTCACGGGGGTGCAGTCGAAGCCTTTTGTCTTCAGATCGCCATCTTGAAGAGTCTCTCTTCTTGTCATTTTGATTTGTTTGCTATATTTAACTTAGTCTTGATTTTCACTTAATTGTTCTTAATTGTTATTCCAGTGAGCTGCATCTATTTGGGAACCTTGGGGTTTACTCTTGATTTCTTCTGTTTACAGTAATATCTTTAAGGATTTTTTTTTTCTTTTTTGTGGAGCTGTCTTAGTGGTCATGAATTCTTTCAGTTTATCCTTATCATGGAAAAGTTTTATGTTTTTGATTCTAAAAAAAGCTTTGCTGAAGAGATCATTTTATCTGCTAATTGTTTCCTTTAGAATTTGAAATATCTTACTCCAGGCTCTCCTTGATTTTAGGATTTGTGTTGAGAAGTCAGAAGTGAACTTTTTCATTGATTTCCCTCTAAATGTAACCAGATATCTTTCTGTTGCACCTTTTAATATTCTCTCCTTATGTTGTATATTAGGCATTTTAATGATGATGTGTCTTGGAGAGGTTATTTTATGATCTTGTCTATTTAGAGTTCTGTATATGGATTTATATCTTGTTTCTAAGGTGAGGAAAGTTTTCTGTTATTATGTCACTAAAGAGATTTTTAATGCATTTAACATCCTAATCACTGAGATGTGACATCTTGGTGTTGTTCCACAGTTCTTATATATTCTTATTATGGTCTTTTGTGGTTTTTTCTCCCTTATTGCATACTAAATATTCAAGTTCAAATCTTCAAGGTCTGAAGTTCTATTTTCTAAAAAACCTAATGTTTTGATAATATTCTCAAGTGAATTTTTGATTTGATTCATTTTGTTTTCATTTCCAGATATTGTGATTGGTTTCTTTTTAATATCTATTTATTTACTGAAATTTTCTTTCATATCCTATATTTGCTTTCCTAATCCACTTCCTACATTTGCTTTTAGTTCATTAGAGATTTAAATAGTCAGCTTCTTACCAATCTTACATTGAAATTTCATCCATTCCAAAATCTATTCATTCTTTTGTTGGGGAATTGTGAATTTGTGTGTGAAGGGAGATTAGTATGCCTGTTTCCACAAGTTTTCAGAGGTCTACTAGAAGTTTAATTGAGATGAATTCCCCTTCCTCTTTTATACCTGTGTGCTTTAGTGTGTAGTTAGTTATCTTTTTTGTTTTTGCTGTAAATGTAGATGTCTGGAAGTGGGATATGAGGTCTCCCTCTAGTTGGTGCAACTTGGGGCCTGGTTCATGGTTTGGGTTTTTTCTTCCCTATGTATTCTATGTGTTGAAGTGTTTTTGAGGTTTAGTGGACCTAGTTCATGTGTGAAGTGAGATACGCTGCTACATGCCAGATTCATGAGTATTACTCAATATCAGGATCTCTACCTGTGAACTTAAATTTTCTTGATCACTCTGCAGCCCCTCTTAGAGAAAGGCAGGAGCCAGAAATAGCAATAATGTTAACAACAAATGCACAACCTTAAATTAAATGCCCAGCATATATTTTGAGATTTATCACACTAATTATCACCTATATAGGAATAGGTGGGTTCAGTATTTAACATCAGCATTAACAATAAATAGTCAAGAACCACATTAGACTTAAGTATCAACTGTTGTCCACTGTATTAATAATTACAACAACATGATTGGTTAAGAAATACATTAACTATATAATTCTATTATTTTGTAGGATACAGTTTCTTAAATTAACTGAAAATATGTGAGAAGTCAAGAGAAAGCTTTAAATATTTAAAAAGTAAATAAAGGAGAAGCAGGAGGTAGGTAGCAAATGACGACTGTGAGGAAGGAGGAGCAAAAATAACTAAAAATAATAAAATAACAAGAGGAGGAATGAAAAGAAAAATGTGGCTATTAGTGGGGGAAGAGAGAGAAGAGGCAAGAAGAATAATAAAATCCAAGGCACAAACAAACAAATGCAAGATTGAAACTACTCATGCTCATGTATAATTTTACCCCACCATAGTCAAATGAAGACTAAATTATAAAGTGCAAAGGACGCTATTAACATTAAAGTAAAATTATAAGAATACATTTATATGTTTTTCTTTTCAAATTGTCCATGCAGTGATATCTCGCAAATACACACATACACACACACACACACACACACACACACACACAACACACACCCATGCAGAATGGAAAAAAGGTAAAAATAAATAAAATAAAAATATTCATTGAAAAAGCAAAAATAAAATGAGGGAAATAAGAGAAAAGTTTAAAATGTTTAGAAATAAAGGGCTTGTTCAGCTGAGGTGGTCAAAACTGCTGAAAAAGATATTTATTTTAGGACTTTGTAGTCCTTGTGTCAAGGGTTGTTAAGTCCAACATCTTTGTATTTACATCAAGCTTCCACTCACTGTGACTAGGAGCCAAAGCTAGTTGTGGTAGCTCTCAACTTCCCATCTCCTAGGATAGGACTTTATAGACCTCTCAGCTTCCCTTTCTTCAGTATAAGATGGGATAGACTGGGGAGTGCTGACAAATGGTGTATTACCATAGTGGGGTTGGTGAAGAGTTGTAAATCAGATGTTGTAGTAGTTGGGATTTAATCTTGGCTGACCTTTAGAACTCTGTCAGTGGGTGTTTGAGATTTGATCCACATTGTCTGTTGCTGGGGATATGCCAATCTCTGCTGGACATCTGAGTCTCAGAACTGCCTCATAAATTCCACTTTTAGGAAGAGTCTAAATATCCAAAGGTCTTCAATACTGTGGATGTGAATTACCCAGAATCAGCCCTGTAGTGCAAGATACTCCTGTCTGACAACTTATTAGTTTCTACCCAATAGCTCACATGGATGCCAGCAACAGTTAGCTCACTCTTTCAGTATCCTGAACATGGCATGTCCTAAGCACAATTTTCTCTGTACCTGTTTGAAGTACACTGCTCTAGGCAAACTGGATCTTACAACAGGCAATTGCTGTGCCAGGCCAGCAACTTCCTTCAGGAGTTCCCAATCTCCTGCCCGTGCTCAATGTGGCAAAGTGATTCCTGCCAATGAGGACACTGGTTCCCACTGAACTCTCTGAACAAAGGTCAAGTGATTTTGGTTGGTTTTCACTCAACAATTTAATGGAACCCACCAACTCTGGGTTCTGGGTTCTTTAGGATCGGACTCCCTATTCCACAAGTTCCACAAGCCATTATTTTCATGAATTTTTGCTCTCTGCCTATGCTCCCCAACTTAGCAGCCTCCCTGGCTGCTGCTATCATAGCCACCACTATTGCTGCAAGATAAACTGGTGTGTCTTTAATGTATTATTTATTATATTATGTTCAAAGTTTCTGTTTTTCTCTGTCACTTTGGTTTCTTTTATGGTCCAATATTGAATTTCAGTGAATTCCCATAGTTACTGACCTTGCTAAGGAGCAATCTTCCTGCTTTCTAAATCAAGTTCACCTTTCTTCTACTCCACCATCTTCTTTCCCTCCTTCCACCATTTTTAATTTCTGACATAAGTGAAAAATCTGTATGGTTATGGAATGATATCACTTGCTTAAAAAAAGAAAAAGAAATGTAAACATTGCTTTGTGAACATGGAACAAATACAACAAATTATCTCAATCTTGAGCCTTTTAATTTTGCCTAGAACAAGGATGGGGATACAAAATATATGAGATATCCCTGAAATTGTAAGTAATGTTTCCCTCTAGAATATTGTTTTGAGATTCTCAGTGGTGTATATGACTGAAAATCATAGAAAACAAATTCTATAAGAGTGTTTTTCAGATGTGAATGTTTTATGATTATACCCAAATCTGTTATGTACCTTGGGATAAGTTATGATTGAATTGATATATACAAAACAAAAATGGCTCCCCAAATAGTCTTTATAACATGCATCAAGGTTGACTTTGATTAGTGTCTTTCTTTTGTTTTGTTTTTGTGACAAAAGGAATTTGCTACTTCTTTGTTAAACTACATCTTTCTTGGTAATCTTTGAATAAAATGTTTTACTTTGGGATTTTTGTTTTCTTGGAGGTCACATGTATTTTGATATGAATCATAGGAGACACAAAAATGAACACTTAGGTGATACCACTTCTTATGTGTTCTATTTTCACCCTGCATGACCAAGCTAAACCCTACTTGGCAATACTTGCTATGTTACTTTGATGATATCAGAAATCCCCGGGGATCAGTTTGCTTCTAGAGTAGCTTACTTATTATTACTGTTTTTTATTTTATCTTTCATCCTTTAAAGGAGTAGAAATTCTCTCCCTCCTGTGTCTGTCTATATCCCCATCTCTCCTTCTGTCTGTTTCTCACTCCTTGAGAATATTCTGAATAAATTCTGACAAGATGATAACCTAAGGATGTATTCTCCTCTTCCTTTTTCCAATACTGTCATACTGTCATTGACATTATCAGTTTTTTTTTTTTTAATTGAACTGAAAAACAATTAAGGCAGCATTCTAAACAAGAAAGTGGCAGCAATCACTTGGAAACATTCCTGAGATAATAGTTAGAAGAATAATCTTAATCTGAATATGTCTGAATTACCTTCTCATAATTACATATATTCTATTGATTTAGTTCCTTTGCAGAACTCTGACTAATACACAACTATATATGAACAGGGAAAAATGCAAGGAGAAAATCTAAATAATAAAAATGAATGCAGAGTAAATATATGCCTAGATTGTTGGAAAGAATGAGAATGAAAGAAAAAGATTCATTCTTATATGTTTCAGAAAATAATTCAAAAGAATTTTTACAGGGTTAAATAAAGTTATACAAGAAGTAATTCAGTTCCACATTTAAAAAATAAAAGCACTGGTAAAGATAATTACTAAATCATTTAAAAGACATTATAATAAAATATTTCTTTTCAATAAATTCTAAAACAATTGCAAAGAATAATGTGTATATAATTATATTATGTGTCATCACAAAGGAGATGGGTGGAAACAAAGTCATATTAGAATAAGGAAATTACATCAGATGGTTAACATGAACATTCAGGAACATATGAAAAGTTCCAGAAATACTTAATAAAATGGTAAGTATAACCAAATCTGCAGTATATACTTTCAGTTTTTGTTTCAGCTTCATTAGAAGATGTAATTAGGTAATGTAATGATTATGCCAGCGTATAATTGGGTTTATAACATACACAGATATAGTATGTGTAACAAAGAAGATATGAGTCATACAGAAAATAAAAAGTAAACTGGTAGAGGTAAACCCAATGATATCAATAATAATATGAAAAGTGAATGGGCTCAACAATCAGTAGTGCTATCATAACAAATAAAAAGGTACAGGGAATTTATGAATAATTATATACTAATAAATTAGATAACTTAAAGGAAATGAAAAACTTTCCAGAAGGATAAAGTTTACTGAAACTGTAAAGAAAAAAACAGAAAACATAAATAGACCTTAAAGGACTAAGGAGAGTAAATTAACATGTAAGAAACTCCATAAAGTAAAACAAGATTCAGATGCCTTCGCTGATAAGCTATGCCAAACATTTAAAAAATGAACATGAGTCAATCAAAAACTCGCTTATTAAAAAAAAAAAATAGAAGGCAGAACAGCTGCTCACTCAAGAGGTCAGTGTTACCCTGATACCAAACCAGAAAAACAACAGCAGAAGAGAGGACAACTAAACATCTCATGAATATTGATGCAACTATCTTCAACAAAATGCTAGCAAGCTACACATAGCATCATAAACACAGGGTCAAACACCACGACCAAGAAACTATTCTGATGAGGAAAGGTTGGTTCAACAACCAAAAATCAAACTGTATAAGACACTGTATTAACACAATACTTGTCAAAAACAAAAACCAACACTACAGGATTATGTAAGTAAATGCAAAAAAAAAGTGAAAAACTCTAACAGCATTTCACTACTAAATCACCTATACCCTAGGGATCTAAGGATATTTGTCAAACAATAACTACAAAAATTCTATACCAATACCATAATGCGAAAGAGTGATTTTCCTTTATGTTCAGAAACAAAACAAGGATGCCAACTTCTACATTTTTTTCGAAATTGGATTAGAAATTCTATCCAGGACAATAAGGCTATAAAAACAAATAGACTTTCATAGATCCCATCTAAATTCTTGAGTGATATCCAGACAAGAACAATTAATACAAATAAGCTAGATAAATTTAGAAAATGATATTTATCCAAAACCACAAACCATGAAGGCCAAATCAAATTTTTCTTCCTTAATACTTCAGTTTTCCAAAAAGTGTACCAGGATCATGACATTAATCCCCATTTAGTCCAAAGGTGAGACTGTTAGGACTGGTTTCAACTCATTTAATAACACTTTCAAATATATAATTAAAAAATTTGGTTCTAGTTTTTAACATCTCTTTATCTTTGGCACATCTTCCCTTTTGATGATATATAATTTTCCTTTTATTAAAAAGATTTTATTGACCTGATAATGTATCCATATGGTTCAATAATCAAAAAGTACAAAAATGTATTCACTTGTCTTTCAGCCACCCAAATTGCCTATAAAGACAACTAACGTTAGTAATTTCTTATCAGTATCTCTAGAGATATATTATATTCATAGTAGTAATATATATATGTGTATATGTGTATATATATATATATATATATATATATATATATACACTTAAACCTAAATAGAAGTATATATGTCATCCTGTCCTGCATATTGGTTTCTTTACCTATGAAATATGTATCTGAAAATACAAAATATGGTAAAGTTTTTGAAATGGGCTCATGAAAACCCAGTCAACTGTTCATTTTGATTCCAAAATACAGTATGAATAAATAAATAAATAGTGATTTCTAATCACATGGAGGAAAAGAACATCCATATAAGGAGGGAAACAGTAAAATGATTTGCAGGTGAAATAATCTTATAAATAGAAAAGCCTAAAGAATACAATGAATAATATTAGAATGAATGAATCAGCAAGCTGTTACAGTACAAAATGAATACATAAAATCAGTTTTATTTCTGTATACCAGCAAAAAATAATCCAAAAATGAACTTAAAAGTCAATTCCATTTAAAATTACATGAAAATAAAAGTACTTAGAAATGAAATAAGCACAGAATTTCAACATTTATGCAATAAAAACAAAACATTATCAATATAAATTTAAAAAGATACTCCATGCTCAATTTTCAGAAGACTCAATGTTGTTATCTAATGATTCTTCCCAAATTCAGATACAATCCTTATCAAATTCCATATTTATTTTTTAAGAACTGACAATGTCATACTTGAATTTATATTGAAGGACCAAAAGTACTAAAAAAAAATCTTAACAATAAAATCCAAAGTTGGCGGACTCATAATCTCTGATTTTAAATCTTTCTACAAACTACAACAATGATGGCACATTGGTAATAGATTATGGACATTTAGGTAAATGGGAAAAAAAATTTGAAGTCTAGATACAAACCTTGACCTTTACCATCAACTGATTTTTGAAAAGGGTGCCAAAGAAATTCAGTTTCATACAAAAAGAATTTTTGATAAAGGGAACTTGAACAACTCTTCTTCACCTATTAAATAATGATGTGGGCTTCCTTCCTTACACAGTCTCAGTTTAAGTGTAAACAAATCACAGACCTAAATGGTGAATACTGATACTGATTTGTGGATGTTGCATTTGTGTCCGCTCAGATTCTAAGAATGAATCCGAAGGATACAGAGGCAAGCACAGCAAACAGAGTTCACTTTCAAAGGTTAGAAGGAAAAGACTTGTCCAGGAGAAGGGAGTGCTGGAGTTGAGAAATCAAGGATGGGGATCCAATTCATCTTTCTTATAGTCTCTCAAGGTTCCACGCTTTGATTAATCATTGCCATCTCTCCTCCATGCCTGAGAGGAGGGCTCAGAAGTTTTGGTCTGATCTAGACTTTTGTCCTGGGCTCACAAGCGCTTTTATCAGCAGAGGAGATGCCTGCATCTGGAACCCCACCATTCCGCCTGCACTTATTGCCTGACGTTTCCCCCTGTCCCAATATGACAAAACTCTCAAAAAGTATTCAGTACCCAAATATGATGGTGCTATGATTATTAAAATTTACAATGGTATAAAGGTGATATGCATTCAGTAGAAACCTGCCCTTGAATTTTTATCTTTTTTCCAGGGAAGGAAATGCAGTGCATTTTTCTCTCATAATGCTGAGACTGGGCAGCAGCAGTGACCAGAGCTCCCACTCAGACAAGTGATCACTGGTGTGGACCACTGATGCTCTGCAGTGTACTCTGTGACTAAACTGCAATGCGAGGTAGGTGAAGTATATTAAGTGCATTTTTAACTTTGATCTCACAATGGGTTTATTCAGATGGAACCCCATTATAATTTGAGGAACATGTACAGACGTGTGTTATAATAGAGATAACATCAATAGTGTTATTCTAAGTGAAAGAAACAAGTTACAAAAAATACATATTATATGATTCTAATTACATGAATTCCAAAATAAACAAATTTATAAAAGCAGAAAACAAATTAGTAGTTCTGTATTAATGGTTGGTTGTCATGGGGAAGATATGGGGGTAAATTGGGAATGTCTGCTAATACCTACAGTTTTTCCTTGGGAAATAATGATGATGGTTGTCCATCTTTGTGAATATATGGGAAAATTAAATTATATATATATATAAAATGAGCTTTATAAAATGTGAATTATAACTCAATGAAACTTTTAAAAACTGAGATACCACTTCATACCTATTTAAAAGAGTGAAATGAAAAGACCTTGGGATAATAAAATTAAGTGCTGGTGAGGATACAAAGAAATTAGAATTTTCATTTATTAGTTGGGATTATAAAGTACTTTAATCACTTTGGTGGAATCTTCATATTTTCTTATAAACTTACACACTTAACTATGCAAATGGATGATTCCATTTTCTATGAATTCACTGAAGACAAATAAATATAAATTTCCAGGAAGAGTTCTACACTGTGGTTTATCTCAACTTCATTCATTATTTTCAAGAATTAGAAAATACCAACAATGTTCATAAATGGTGAATGAATAAACATGTGTCATTCACAAATTACTATAACAAATTATGATGTAATAACAACATATCACATGCTTAGTAATTTAAAATGATTATATCATCCTAAGGTTTTGTGGTCAAATTTCCAAAATGAATCTTATTATACAAGTCAAGGTATCTAGAGACTCTAAATGATAACACATTTCCCTTCCTTTTCCAGCTTACCCCTTCCTCTAATTTCCAAGCCTCTAAATTTGTCTCTCTCTAATTCTTCTTTTGAAACCACATGACCCTCTGAGTATAAACTCATGTGTATGAGTAAGGGTATTCCAGAGAAAGTATGAGAGAAATTAATTTTAAGATAGTGATTAATGTGATTATAGGGGTAAGAGTTTTGAAATTTTCAGTGTTAACCAATAGAGTAGAAACTCAGACATAATTTCTATATTGCATCCTTGAGGCAGAATTCTTTCTTCTTCAGAAAATCTGTTTTTCCTCTTAAAACCTTCACCTGACTGGTTGAGTTACATTATGGCGGGCAATCTATTTGACTTAAAGTCAACTGATTGCAAATGTTAATCACATCCAAAATACCTTCACAGCAACATCTAGACTAGTGTTTCACTAAATAACCAAGTACCAGAACCTTGCCAAACTGACATCACAATAAGTCATTGTACTGTGTCCACTTGAATAATCCAAAATACTATCCCTGCCTTGAAGCTCCTAATCCCAGCTATGTAAGGTAACTTTTCTAGGTCCTGAAAATGTGAACATAGGCATGTGGGTGTGCATTATTCTGCCTATCAAATTCATACGATGTCATAGTTCTCAGCAATAAAAAATGTATTTTGAATATATTTATCAAAGCAATATCTCAGGAACATTATGCTAAGTAAAAACAGAGACGTGGAAAAGTGTACATAGATGCAATTTTATGAAACTATTGGCCTAAAAATGAAGAAGAGACAAATGTAATTTACAGTCACAGAAAATTGCTGAGTATGTTGTCTAGGATGATAGATGAAAATTGGGCCTGACGGAATAGTCAGAAAGAAAACTTTTAAAGTATTCCAAATACTATATCTTTTTTTTCTTTTCTCTTTCTTTTTGTTACCAGGCATTGAATCCAGGGTCAGGAAACCTGTTTTCTTTTTTTTTTATCTTAAAACTGTGTCTTTCTAAGTTGCTTAGGTTCTTTCTAAAATATTCTACATCTTGATTATGATCACATAGTATACATTTTCAAAATTGAGGTAGCTTTATAGTTAAAGCATTTATATTTTACATATATTTTATGTTAAAGTTGATTTCAAAATAAAAATGAGTTAAAAAATGAAAGGCCAAAAGACATAATCGCTTTATCATTTGTCAAGACATGGCCCTCGTATGTATATTTGGATACATTTGTCAACATGTCAATTGTTTTTGTTCTTGGGAAGTAGTTAAATAACTTGGTTATGTAGGCTTCTATGCTGTTTGTGGTATCTTTTTTTTTTTCTTCTTCAATGAATATGTCTTTAAAATAATGTGGAAGAAATTTCTAACTTGAAAAAATTAAAATGGACTTGCCTTTTAGAAAGTAAATTTCTGGGGCTGAAGCGGTGACTCAGCAGTTACAGCACTTGCCTGGCGTGCACAAGGATGTGGGTCTAAACACAGCACCATGTACACAACTAAGTGTCAGAGCAACAAAAGTGACATAAAAAATTAAAATAAAAAGTGATTCTTTCTCTATGTCACTCTGTTTTTAAAAAAAGTAAAGAAAGTAAATTTCTGAGAAATATTTTCTTTTGATTGGAGTAACAGATCCATGCAAATTTAATAACCAAAAATACTCATTTTATCATAATGTATAAAGTTAAAAATTGAAAATACCCTAACTATCCAAAAGCTGGAATAAAATTATATGGTGTTGGTGTGGGCATACCACTGGATACTTTTAGACATTGCAATGTCTGTATGATGAGAATAGTTCATGACACAGGAAAAGAGAATACCAGTTAAACGCATACATTATAAATATCTAAAAATTATAACCACATACTTATCATGACCATATTTCTCAACATACCTATTTCTAAAATGAGAAACAAATTACAAAGCATGTTTCGAAGTATTTCTGCAATTCTTCATGACGTTCATTATTATTCATGATGTTCTATATTTTGCGTGATGTCTTTAAAATCTGTATTACTTTTATATGACAAAATTACAAAAGTGCCTGGTATACAGGAACTTCTAAATAGTGTTTAAAAAGAAATTGATCAAAATGAAATTAATCAAAATATTCAAAGTCAAATAAAATAAGTAGATTTTGATAAGTATTTCTATTAGATAATGAAAAATAGAAAAATCTTGGAGGGGTGGAGAATTGGGCAGGTGAAAATCTGTATATTAAGCTGCACTAAATGAACTAGCAAACTTTATAGGACAAAATGGTAAAATACTGGTAATTTTATGTTTCAATCTAACATATTAGAAAGATGTTTTAATGGATAGATAATTGTGATAAATAATCATATTGTACACATCATTTCTTCTCCAAAGCAATGAGACATTTTCAGTCTTGAGAATTTATAAAGATTTTATTAGAGTATTTTTCCATGTTAATATTCTTTTTTAAAAAATTTTAGTTTGCTCTCAGAATTCATTTTTCCATAGAAGTATCAGTATACAAGATGATGGTATCTAGAGTGTGGCCCACAAAAGCCTATTTAGTGTACAATGGAGCTGAAATATAGTGGTAATTCATCCACATAAAATCATGTTCATAATAATGTTGCTACAGGGAGTTGAATGCAGAGTTTATTTCTAATAGAAACATTAGAAAACATAGCTCTCATGAGAGTAGAGCTGTGTTTTCTTTGTTGTTCATTTTATTGTGGATAAAACTGCATTAGAAATGCTGTGGTGTCACGGAGCGTGTTGTGCTTCAAGCGTTCACAGCCCGGGTCTAGTGACGCATGCCACCGCAGCTTTCATGCCTATTGCCCTGAGAAGATGAGAAGTAGGCCAGGTGTCTGTATCCTGTCTCAGTGCCTAACTTCCTTAGTGCCTTTAGTCAGGTCGCTAAAATAGTCTGGGAGCAGGTTTCCATTTTTAAGGAAAAGATATTCACTAACAGTGTTCAATGTAGTTGTTGGTAAATAAAATGACATTAATTAAATATTATTTATATAATGCATGGCTTGTAGTTTTATAATAAAGGACTCTACAATATTGCACAAATCATTCTGAGTTTTCAAAATATAATTGAATGCTATGAATGAAAGTAATAAAGGAAATTCCATACATATGTTTTTTGTGTTTTATTTTTGGTTGGATCTTGAATGCTTTTCATTGTTGTGTGTGCGTATAGCGTATATGAATACTTAAATTGTTTTCTTTCTTAGAAGATATGTGGGGGAGGGGAGGACAAAACTATGGGAAAAATACATGCAGACAAATAAGAGTTACATGGAGTTAAATAACATTATATCTTATTTATGATTATTTTATAAGAATTATTATTTCTGCACTTGGACATCAGAGCAATGACCATAATTGTCAGATTCTGTACAATATATGTTACTAAATCATATTGGAAAATTATTTTTTTAAAGTATGGAGTCAAAGCAAGAAAAACTAAATTGAGAGGAGCAGAATGCACCCAACAGCGTGAAACCTTCATATAGTTTACAGTACTTATTATTTGCCCATGAACAAACTACATCCTGATTAATACAGAATTTATTCCTCTGATGTGTCACAGTTCTAGTAAGTACCTTCTAGGTCCTCTTCATTCCTTATAGGTGTAAACCATGAGTCAAAGAGCCAAGGAAAATAGACTTGTCCTCTGCTTTTTCACCCATATTTCACTCCTTCTCTGTGCATTCTACATGATTCCTATGGCAATGGCTGTTTTCCTGTTATCAAGAGGTGGTTATAGAATAACAGTTAAGAACCTGCCTCCAATGGTAGACGTCCTCAATTTAAATGCCAACCTTCCCTTCTCACCTGTGTGACCTCCAGCAGGATATTTTCTCTCTCAGAGGCACAGAGTGTTCATCTATACGGTTGGAAATGGAATAGGACTGATGACAGGATTAAATGAGTTTGTGCACTTTGTACACATTTTGAATCATTGTGATCTTTGAATAGATGTCAGTTTTTATTATTGTTTTCTATCTTTTCCTGGGTGTTCTCCAAATGCTTCCCAGGTTTCCTGGCTCAATGATCTTTGTAGAGTCAATAATATTAATAATGAAATTGCATAAAGCAACATTAATTGACTACCTACTATGTGTCAAGCATTGTTCTAAGTACTTTAAGTATCATCTGCTGATCCTTGCAATACTGAACAAAGCAATTCAAGAAACTTGCCATATTAGTTTAAGTAATTTCCACAGGCCACATTGCTAAGATGGAGGTGCTGCAATTTGATTATACCCATGCTCAGTAATTATTCCAAAAGTTATGCAAATAATGGCCTTAGAGTGTCTGGTCTCATGTACACTACCTATCAAAAAAGGCTGACCACAGTCTCTAGATAATCTATTATTATCTTTCCTTGTTCTGCTCAGTGGACCTTCAGTTTCTGTTCTGCAGTTTCTGGTACAATGCTGGATATTTAGGCCACCAGTAATTCATGTGTATAACTCTTAACTTTATTCGAACGCACAAACATTCCTTAAAACATTATAACAAACACAAGGAAGATTTTAAGCTATATCATAAAATAGAAAATCAACAAAATTCAAGTTTCTACAAATTTATACATTTTAAGGGCACCTGAAATTAAAACTACAGGTTTGTTTTGTTTAAGGGAGGGGCACTTTGTCCTAAATTAAGTATTAGAACCTGTTTGCGTAAAAGTTTTCTTTATTTTACAGAAGAGGTTTGTAAGATATTTATCCTACAGAAGTATGTGTGTGTGTGTGTGTGTGTGTGTGAGAGAGAGAGAGAGAGAGAGAGAGATAAAGAGACAGTGAGGGGGAGGGAGAGAGGGAGAGAGTACACCTACATGCATTTTATTTTATTTGAATGAGTTTAGGCAAGTTGTGTACTGCCCAAAGCATAGTTGACTTTTCTCTTTTCCCTTTTCTATTTGCCATGCACCAATATGCATCTAATTAGTTGACATCTCACCTCCTTGACATTTTCTAAGGCTTGAGAGTTGTAATCCCTGCAATTAATCAACTAATTGGTATAGATGTGGGGTTGAATGGTTCCAGTATTCTTGGGGAATTCTGAATTTGAACTTCTTGATTATTTGCTTGTGCATCCCACATCCCACCCACCAAGTTCCAAGTAGGATAGGGGAATTTGGGCATACTGAATTTTTTTCTGCTTCCAAGGCTGTGACCTTGATTTGCTTAGATATGAATGAGAAATCTGAGACACATTGACAAGACAGAAAATCTGAAAGAGCACATATTTTGTAATTGGATCAACAGCTTCAAGGCAATAGTGTGGATTTTATTCAAATTTGTAATGGATATGTGTGTGTACTAAAGTGTGTATATGTGAGTATTAATAAATTATATATACATTTATTTGTATTATTTTGTAAGACTGAAATTTTCAGGTCTACCTTCCTACTTGCTCTTTTGATGACTTAAAACAATTATGAATGGTACAAAAATCAATATCAGACAAAGCAGATGAAATGAATTAATATTTAATTAGGAGGATGAGAGAATATTCACAAGGAACAACCATTTGTATTGCAAAATGAAGCTTTTTATTAAAGCCTATTGCATTTTTCCACTGAGAGTATTTCTAGAGAAAATACCCCAATTGTTTTTTAAAAGTAGTTAGTGAGGAAGAAGTACTAACAGTGAACACATATAACTACAGGGCCAACTGCGACCTTGACAGATCATGTAAGAGAAAAAAAAAAACTTAATTTCAGTAAACTGGGTTCACTGGTTTTAATCATTCATCCCATTTTATCAGACCAGGATATGCATCTGTCATTGCTAATTATGTCTTCTTTCTTTATTTATTGTTTATTAGAAAAATGTTTACGTATTGCCTACCATAGCGTAGGCATGAAGAAGGGAGGGATGAATACACAAACCCAATTTGTGGCAGACACTGTCCATGCCTTGAATCTCAGACACCACAGACCTCATCACTGCTCTGTGGGACTTCCTCCTACCACCTGCCTCTGTGTTGAAGATCACTTGTACCAGAAATGCAGACCTCCCACTTCACCTCCCTGAGCTTGCTGGAATTGGTGAGACATTAACCACCCTTGGATTTCACCTTTACCTTGGCTTTTGCCTTTACCCAATTCTCGTGGGTGTTGAGATTCACATAATGCAGTTCACTTTCTGTGTTTGTGAGATAATATTGATCCTTCCATGGGAGCATGTCTCAGAGCCTTTTCAGGGTTTAGGCTTCAGTTGCCACTCAAGTATACATAGGAGGAATACACCCTTCGGTAGGCATTGTCACTTCCCTGTATTGCATCCCTCTATTCTTCTCATCAGGTGTAAAGTGCACTTCACAAACAAACTTCTCTCACTAGAATCCTAATCTCAAGGCAGCTTTTAGGAGAACCAAACCATAACACATTATCGTGCACTCAGGTAAATTACACTCTTTTCTAGTAGATCTCAAAATGACATCCTTGGCCATCTACATTAAGAATAATATTCAGAGCTGTGAAAAGCACAGCCACCCAGACACCCTGAACCAACCTCTGGTACAGCAGCTTGGTAACTTGGACTTTTCACTTGCTCTGTAGTTGACTTCATGCTCCCTCAAGATTTAGAACGATTGGCCCAGTAGCTGTCATTGGCTTTTGCAAATGTCTTGGCTTTATTTGAAATAATATGGAGTTGTAATAACTTAATGGAATTGGTTGCCAAGTATTTTGTATTTAGGAAGTTAAAACATACAACTGAGGTAAAATTTTAAAGGAAAATATTTATTTTGATGTAACCTTCTAAACATCAGAGTATATCTGAATTCATGGGTAGCTTTAAGTTTTAAGTATATTCTCAAACTAAGAAGGAAGACTAAGGGAAAATTTGCACATAGTTAGAGAAGAACCATAAATCACAAATAAAATGAAGTAATGTTTATGATTTGGTGAGAGTGACTTGTGTTTAGCTGAGGGTACTTTTAGTATCTATTTATTTGTTTATTCATCCCCTCAACAATTTAATAACTATATATGGAGCAACACAAACAGGTTTTAAAATAAATATAGAGAAAAGAAGTGAAAAAGAAAAATATGGCTTTTACTCTCAAGCATAGAATCTTTCTGTAAGATTTAAGACATTCCTCTTGAAAATGAAATTGAAAGAAATTTTAAAAGAAAGCATTCACAATAAAAATCACATGGAAGATGAAGCTATAAATAGTAATTAATCTTTCTGATTTTCTCTCCTTTAAAAAAAATTGTTCACCTGGGCATAGTAGCACACATCTGTAATCCTAGTGTCTCAGGAGGCTGAAGCAGAAGGATCACAAGTTCAAAGTCAACCTCAGGAACTTAGTAAGAGCCTAAGCAACTTAGTGAGACTCTGTTGCAAAACAAACAGCAGCAGCAACAACAAAAATACTTGCACTTATTCTATACCATTTTTATTCTCTAAAAAAAATGTAGTGAAGGAGAATCAATTTAGTCCCTTCACTGTATAGATTTGGCATAGTGTGAGGAAAGATGTAAATCTTTTCACCTATGAAATTTTTCACCTACTATATTGTACAAATTATTGTAGGATTTTTAAAGTTTTACCCATAAGTGTCATGATTTGTCAAGTTCTATTGGTTTTGGTGATTTCAAAATACAAGCTTCCAATCAGTGAAACTGGGAAGCTCATTTTTCTTTTAAGAGGGAACAACCTCATATTTCCAAATTTTCAGGAAGTCAGGCCTGCATATATGTAAGACAGATATTTTGTCCAAAATATAGAAACTACATTTATATTCTAGGTTTATACATTGCAATGAACCTCTTATTATACTTACATTCTGTAATACTGAAATTCTGAAACACCAATTTTCAGTTCTAGGAAATATTACAAAATTTGTTGGTATTTGTTACTGCTACCTTCAAACACTAAAGGTTAACAATGGCATTTTGTACAATGTAACTATATATTTTAAAATCAATTTTAACAGGCAAACATACATATTTGAAATATTGTGATAATCATCTCTTTCTATATAACTTAAATATTTACCCTTCTAAGTCCTATGCTCAAGTGAGTTCTCATAATTTACTCTCACCCTCAGGATATCTTGGCTTTACTTCTGTATGTTAAAAGTTGACCTGCCAGTTTGATGATTCTTTTTCTCTATTTGTTCTCCTCTTACATTTTAAATTTTTCCTTCTTCCTTTGAGTTTTTTCCCCTTTTCTTGAAATTAATACATGTATTTCCAGAATAATTCCACATTCTCTGATTGATTTGTTTAACCCACACCATTTGTCAGTACTTAAAATTATGATGTGTACTACAGGGTAACATGGGAAATGGCATAGGCAATGTCAGAATAACCACCTGCCATTGAAGATACAGATGAGGAATTTTAACAATTTTTGCATCACTAGCTTTTTATTTCAACATGTTGTTGGTGAAGTGTGAAAAATGATTTAATTGGTAAAGTTTATCCTCAAGCTCTGTTATTTGCAATATGTGTTACACGTGCTACAAAACATATGCTAGAGAATGAAGAAATAATTATCTTTACTTTTAGAACTTAAACACGTAGAGAAGCCCAGATATCAGAAGCTGACAGGAAAATTCTGGAAAAAAGGAAATCTATATTCTAATAAGAGAGAATGAGACTTACTACAATTGCATGAAGGAGAGAAAAAAAAGCAAGAAAAAATTTCAGCCAAAATATTCCACATAAACAAATAATTAATGGGTACACATACACTACATGGATAAATGTTTTAAAAACTGAAATACATCTGTGGAATGGGAGGGGCTAGGTATAAGTTCAGAGTCAAGCAATTTTTCAAGGACTTTTCATATATCTTAGGTTCATGTGGATGAGATAGGACATTCCTAGCAAAAAAAATCTTTATGTGTGTATCAGTTTCAGTTTTTAATTTATTTTTCTTATCTTTACCCTAATTAAAATATTAATGGAATAGTCAAGGTTTTTGTTTCTTAGTTTTTGTTTTTGTTTTTTCTTTCATACGTATCAAGGAAAGAAAGAAGGGAAGGAAGGTGTTCACATTTTGGTAAACATTGGGAGGACAACTGTCTGGTAGAACTGTCAAATCAATGCTTCTAGTACCATTGTAGTAGCAGGAGAAGCATCAGCTTCACAGGAAGAACATTAGGTCCACATGGTGCATGTGACTCTTCTCTTGACGACATTACTTTTTCTTGTGATGTGTAGAGGTTTTGAGTTTTATTCTATAAATGAGGACTAATTTCTGGTCAACATGGTAGATCAAATGCTTATTACTTCTTCTTGCTTCTGAAATTGCACCGAAATATTAGAAAAGGAATAAACATTTATATATTCAAAAGATTGAGATGGATAAAAGAACAATAGCACTGGAAAACTGAAAGAGGATGAGCACATGACAACTGCTAAGCACTAGATCAACCTATGGTCTACAGCAACAGCTGGGAGAGCTCAGCAAGATGCTCCTTTGACTCAGAACTGAACCAATGGCAGGCACTTATGATAGTTGGATATTTGAGAGGCTGTGGAAAGGAGGATTCCTTGGAAATCTGTATAGAAATAATCATTTGCATTAAATTGAAAGTTAAATAGAGACACACATGTTGTATGGAGAGGCTGAATCATATAGTACTTTAGATATGGACATCAGACATAGGTGAGAGTGCAGATTTGGGTGGAAGGGTGAGGAACTGTAGGAGTCTACACAGAGAGTGAAGTCACTTCCCCATTCACTTTTGAGAACTCTCTCCACTGGACTTGTATCTTCCAGGTAGGATATTAAATAATTCCTCTCTAGGGGAAAGAGATGCACAAATTTTGCAGTTGATTGTCCCCCAAGAAATGTCTTAACTTGATTATCATACAGAGAAGTCTCATAGTTAACATGCATTAAAATGAGAAAAAATACTATCTACATAAATCAAGAAAAAGGAATTGAATCAAAATAGTAAAAATAATTATTTAAAATTATTTAATAATTATTTAAAACATGTTAGGAAAAATTTTTTAAATCAATAGATGTGCTGGAATATAAATTAAATGAAACCTCCAAGAACAGAAATGGAAAACAAGTCTCAAAAAAGTAATAAAATTAAATGGTATCGATATGAGATACTCAGTATGCAAACAGTGAGAATTTCAGAAGGGATTTTGGGAGAAAGAAAGAGAGAGGGGAAGGGAGAAAGAGAGAGAGAAGAGAAGAGAAGAGAAGGGAAGGGAAAGGAAACCAGTAGCTACTTAGTCTAAGAAACTAGGAGCCTCAAAACAGTGGGGAAAAATAATGTAGTCCCAGCTGAAGGCTAACTAAGGTCTGGAGCCCCCTGGAGAGTTGCTGGTGAAAGTCTGAAGAGCTGATAAATGGTATCTATGTCTACAGGTGACTACAGCAGCAATAAATGCATCTGCTCGAGCCAAGGGGAGCTTGGGTGCAAAGGTGAGCTTTCTTCTTCCTCTTTCTGTCCCATCTGGGGCCCTAGCCTATTGCATGGTGCCACCCTTGTTGGCAGGTCTTCCCCTCAGTTTGCTGAACAAGTTACCAAAGGTTTCTGGGAACAGCCTCACATACTCACCCAGAAGTGCAATTTAACAGTTTTCTAGGAATGTCTCAATCCAGTTAAATTGACAACCAAGATTAACCATCACATCTTCCAACAGGACTGTAGGAGTCTCTCAACCTGGACAAACACAGTTGTCCTTCTGAGGGTATCTGCACCTGTGTGGGATTTCTTGTGGTTGGACTGAGTCCCTTTTACCACTCACCTATTGCCAAGGTGAGAGTATTAGAGGTGGGGTCTTTGAGAGGTAATGAGGTCTTAGAGTTGCGCCCTCATTAGTGAGATTAAGATTATGCTAAACAAGGCTTCACATGGTGCTTGGTCCTCTGCTTTCTGCTATATGAGGACATGGCAAGGACCTTCTCACCAGATTGAATGCTGCTGCCTTAATCTTGGACGTTTCAGTCTCTAAGACTGTTACACATGCATGTCTGGTTTATTAACTAACTTGTGTCAGCTGTTTTATTTGATACAGAGTTCATAAGCATAGACAGAGTGATAGAGAAGTCAAGGCATAAGAAATACATAACAAGGTGGGTTAAGTCATGCCTTTAAAAATGCAGCTTATGAAATTTCATAAAAAGGGAACAAGTCAGAATAACACATAGAGCAGTTTATCAAAGGAAAATGGTGTCGGGTACAAAATAACACATTCCAATAGGACTGGAGAGCAGGAGAAGAGGAGAGTCTTTATTCTCCTGACCACAGGGAAATGCAAATTGTTAAGGTGCACCTGATTTATACTTTAGCATAAGTTATCGTCCAGAGCTATGCTAAAAGAATCAATTTTTCTACAAAGATGTAGGATGCAATTTAGCAAAAGAGACCTGGGTTAAGAGGGGAAGTGAAAAGCTTTAGGAAGATATTGCAAGGAAGAATTTAATGGCCTTCATATATTAGTGATTGCAAAAATTTCATATTTTAGTAGAATATTATTCAGTGATATTAAATTTGATTAGTGCAAAAAGTGACAAAGGTACCTGTGCAGAATAAGATTACAATTAAATTATAATGAAATGTTATTGTCAAGAAAAAGTGAACTGATTCAATGAGACTCAGACACGTAATAACAGGGAGGGGACTTGCTTTGTTGTCTTACCTACTCCCTCTTCAAATGGCAGATTTAATCAATCTTGAACTCTGAGATGCCAAGGACACTTTAGACTACTGGATGAAAATACCTTTATGTGCAATATCTTCTCATTTAATGATTCTCCCAAATAAAGAAGAGTTTCATTACATTTAACCTAATTTCAGTATCCTGCAGATAATCACCATTGACCCACTTCTTAAACCCTCTGGAGAACCAGCAGCTGGATCCTTTTTTTTCAATAGAATTATTTTTATACTTGGAAACAATTATCTAATCTCACCTCAACCATCTTTGATTCAGTTTCAATAATCCAAGTTATGCTAACCTATCCTCAGAGGCCAAATTCCCCAGCACTTTAATTATCTCTCTGGCTTTCAACTGAGCATACTTCAATTTGACCACATCCCCACTTTGCTCCTGAGTGCAGAATTGAAGATATTATTCTAATAAAGCTCTTACCATTTCTGAGAATAATGAGATGATCATTCTTTAGTTACAGTATTTTTCAGGATAATGCATGCTTATGCTATATTTCATTAATATTGTGATAGTTCTAATTCAAAATTGGCTTGTGATACTCCATAACCTCTATATCTTTTTTCTATCTAAATTATAGATGGTGTATCAACCATAGATTTCACTATTTCTAAAGGGGTCTACTTTTATATATTTATTTTTCTTAGAATTATTTTGCTTTTTAAAATGTATAACATCCTTTGGTATTAGTAATATATTAAGAGTACGATCATGTGAAGAATAAAAACAAAAAGGAAAATCTGAACTTCTCCTCCAGGTTATGACATTAATTAATTACTTAACTTTGATAAAAACACAATATGATTGGTCCTCAGTATTCTCTTTGTATGATACAATTGGTGTAAGAAGGGATAGCTGCGATTTCTGCATCTCTAAAACCTTATGATTTATAAAAACTAGTTGCCATATATAGGATACCTATTAAGGGAATATTTATTGAGTATCTAATATCTGAGTGTCATATAATCTACTAGATAGTGCAGTAAAGCAGTAAAAACATACACAATTAATATTCCTCATGAAACTTACATTATATTTAAGGAAATGAATTAAAAATAAGTGCTAAGGAAAAAAGGAATTAGAAATTAATGGAGAAGTGTTTTTTTCTTTTTTCAAATTAAAATTTGAGTTGTTTTACAATCATACAAAGTAACAATATTATAGCCATTTGATCATAAAACATAGTTACCCCCACATCACCCACACCTCAATCTCTTGATTCTTTTATATTATGCACCTAATAAGTATAATTGACTATATATATATATGCATATATATGCATACATTTATATGCATATATGTATACATATAATTTTTTACATATATGTCTAAGATTGTGAATTTTCCAGAATTAAATGGCTGTGTATCGAATATTTGATTTCTCAGGGAAGTAAAGACTTCCCTGCTACAATGTTGATTGTCTTACTAGATCGCTCCCTACCTTCCTTCCCTCTCCCATAATTTGCCTCTCCCTCCCTCCTCTTCACTACATGTGTATGGAAACACTAGATCATGTGTTGTTACGCCCTTGGTGGGTCCATTACATGAGTTTAGCTACTTTCACCCAAGCCTGGGTTTACCACCAGCATCTAAAATGAATGAAAACATTTGACCCTTGACCTCTAATACCCAGAAGAGGGTTAGATGGATCAAATGATGGATCAATCCCTATTTTTTTGAGGAGACTCCACAATTCTTTCTAGAGCATCTGTACCAGTCTGCAGTTCTATCAACAGTGTGCCAGTATTCCTAGTTCCCCACAACCTCTCCAGCATCTGTTACTGTTTATATTCTTCATCTTTGCCAATCTGTCTGGAGTAAGGTAAAATCTTAGTGTAGTTTGATGTGCTTTTCTCTGATTGCTAGTGATTTAGAGTAGTTTCTCTTGTATTCACTGATTTGCTCAGTTTCCTCTGCTGAGAAGTTTCTGTTTAACTCTGACCCATTTATTGATTGGATCATTACTATTTTTGATGTTAAGTGTTTTGAATACTTTGTTAAGTTTTGAATATTAATCCCATGTCAGAGGAATCATAGGTCATGATAATCTCCCACTCTGTGGGTTCTCTCTTGATAGTTTTGACCAATTCCTTGGCTTAGCAAAGCTTTTTAATTTAATGGCATCCCACTCATTAATTCTTGACTTTTTTCTCTTTATTAGTCTTGTTGAGGAAATCTCAACTCTCATATGTTGGAGTGTTGGTACTAATTTTTTCTTCTAGCAGTTGTATGATTGTTGGTTTAATTCCTAGTTATTTGATTCATTTCAATTAGATTTTTGTCCAAGATGAGAGATAATGATCTGATTTCAACTTCTTACACATGGCTTTCCAGTTTAACCTCACCAAACTGGATGTTATATCTCCTCCATGTTATATCTTGATCCCCTTTGTTAAGTATCAGATGTGGTTTTAAATTTTCCCTTAGAAAATGTTATGGGAGAACAACCTAGAAGGTGCAAGAAAAATGTTATATAGTGAAAATGTGCTTGTGATGTTTAAACAGCACAAAGGAAGGACTGGAGCCATGGCTCAGCCATTACGATGCTTGCCCAGCATGCACCAGTACACTTGTTCAAACCCCAGCGCCATGTACACAACTAAGTGTCAGAGCAATGAAAACCATGTGAAAAACTCAATAAAAATAGACTATCTCTTTCTCTCTTTCTTTCTTTCTCTCTCTCTCTCTCACTCTCCTCTCTTTATAAAAAAAATAAATAAATAAAATAAACAGCACAGAGGAATATGTGCCTAGAACACAGCAATTGAAAGAAGGAATGATCAGATACGAAATGACATATGTGGTCAGCACAGGAGAGACCACGTAACTCCTTCTGGATCACTAAAAAGACTTACTCCTAAGTCAGATAAAGACTAGCATGTTTTAGTACAAAATTGCCTTGACCTAATCTTATTACTGTGGATGATTTGTTAAAATGGACCAAAATTTTGCAAAAACATTCATCCACTAGGAAGCCTCGGCAGGAATCAAAAGAGATGTTACAGGAGGAGACCGATGACTGGTAGCTTGGACTTTAGTGGTAGTAACAGAGGAGTGAGAAGTGACTTAGTTCTAAGTATGTTTTAATGTTACAGCAGACAGAATGTGCTCATGGATCCATGCTATAAGAAACAGCATAGGTAATGGTCACATGTGATAAGAACATACATCATTGTGGCCAACATGAAAAATACTTCAGTTATGCATAGGATTTCTATTTCAAAGAATTTGCAAAGCTTTCATTTCTCTCACATTGCTAAAGAAAATAAAGATTTTAAACCCTCATATGTGAAAACATTTCTGTGGCAAATAATTAAAATGTACCATTTCCTTGAAGTAATCTGATGGTTGATTCAGATAAATTCACTTTTTAACAGTGTTTACAGGTGGTGTATCTATATGTATATCTTATATTCTACAGAGTTATATTTACTCTAATCTCAAAACAGCACTTGCCTAGTAACTGCTGAAATTAGAATTGTACATAACCATTCTACTCTAAAACAATACTTTTCCTCCAATGACTTAAGAAGGATGGAAAATTAATAAACGGATACAAATATGCGATAGTAAAGTTGATGTTAAAAATCTCAGCTATTCCTGCATTGAATTTTGTAACTTGGTTACTATTAGTCTATTGGAGAAAAAAATCTCAGAATCTTTCATTTCATTTGTAGATTATATACTCTAGCCTCTGTAGACAATTCTTTTCAAATGAAACTTGCTCTTTTTTTTTTTAAATATGGCACATAGTTCCCATCATTAAGAAAGAAAATATAAGTCTAATAGTGCTATCAATACTTTTAGACACAGGAAATTCAAGAAGTAGACTTTCAAAGGGGATGATAAAAACTGGCCTGCAGTAATAATCATAGCACTTAAGATCTGTTCAATTTTTTATTATTGCTTTTACTTTACACCCGCTGCGTTCATACTGTGAAGTTCTGAGAATGCATTAGCTGCAAGCACTGGTACTTCCAACAGTACAGTTAACAACATATTCCAGTTACCAAGAGTCATCAGGGCCCAGCAGACAATGTTAACAAAACATAGCTATTGAGCAAGGCTGGAGGATGCAAATTAAATTTCCCATGAATGGGAATACACACAGATAACCTCTTACATCCATTCTTGTTAGAATGTTAGCTTTCTGCTGGAGAGACCTTGGCAAGAATGGAAAAAAGGCTTTATTTCTGATCACATTATGCTTTAATAATATGTAATTTTAATTTTAAACTTGAAAAGATTCAAGTTGTTGTATTTTATTTAGACAAATAAGCACAAAAAGCACACACATGCACAAAATGCACACGTGGACATATATACACACTCATCACCATCGTCTCTTCAAGCCTGTCACCATTGTCACTGCAGCTTTATTCTAAGGATTCACTTTGAGAAGATTTATATGGAATTTTACATTTCTTTTTGTAGTTTTGTTAGACCTACAATAAATAATTCAGTATAGAAGCAATTATTTAACATTTTTGTTTGAGTGTATTTTTTTTTGTTTATATTTCTCTTCCTAGATCAATATACCAATTATGCACAGTATTTAAACCAAAATGTGTGTTATGCCTAATATTAGAATAAAAATGATTTTCCTCCCAAACTTGGTAAAATGAAAGTGATGTCAACTTTACCAATTTTAGGGGGTTGAATACAATAAAGAGGACACTTAAAAGACATATATTTCCTATAATGATAGATGATATGAAAACATATCTGATAGTACAATACATTTGGAATTATTTTAATCATTTTATTTAACAGGTCCCTAGGATTAAAACAGAAAAGTGAAATTGTCCTTATTCATGCCATCATTCATTTATTCAGTTTTTTTTAAATTTTCTTCTGCATGAATGTCAATATTTTAATTGTGAGTCTTTGAAATTTTACTTATCATTTTAAGGTGCTAGAGTTCTTTATTTTACACTTTGAGACAATGAGAAAATGTTGCACTGTAGTATATACTTTGAAGGTTGAAATCTTTGAATAATAATTATAGGAGTAGGCCGCTTCTTCCTTAATAGAACTGCTATGGTGCATGCTGTAAAATCAAAATTAAATGAATGGGATGCAATTAAACTAAAAAGCTTCTGCACAACTAAAGATTTAGTTGAGAGCATCAACAGAGAACCCACAGAATGGGAGAAAATTTTTGCCTGCTACACCTTGGACAGAGGGCTAATATCCAGAATTTATAGGGAACTAAAGAAATTAAAATCCAAACTCACAAAAAAT
>PVKS010028594.1:0-26241 GCA_004027875.1 Aplodontia rufa
TATATATATACATTCAAACTATATACATATAAAACCTACATAGCTTGTATGGTTTGTGTCTAGAAATTTTTGGTATAATCCAGTCTTCTAAGGAGCTCTGCCTGATTCTAAATTGGCCTCCAAATGTGGAATGTTATGGTTTGGATGAAAATTTGCCCCCCAAAAGCTCAATATGTGAGACAATGCAAAAAGACTGAGTGGTGAAATGATTGGGTAATGAGAGCCTTAACCCAACCAGTGAGCTAATCCCCTGATAGGGATTAATTGGATGGTCACTGTAAGCTGGTAGGATGTTGATGGAGGAGGTGGATCATTGGGGGCATGCCTTTGGGGTATATATTTTGTATCTGGTGAGTGAATCTCTCTCTCTCTCTCTCTCTCTCTCTTTCTCTCTTTCTCTGCTTCTTGGAGTCATACCTTGACCTTCTTGCTTCCACCACAATGTTCTGCCTCACCTCAAGCCCCAAGGAATGAAGCTGGTCTTCTGTGGTCTCAGACCTCAGAAACCATGAGCCCTTAAATAAACTTTTCCTCCTAAAATTGTTCTTGTCAGATTCTTTAGTCACAACAGCAAAAAGGCTGACTAAATTGTAGAGCAACATATAATTGATCATCTCAGCTTCATAAATATCAAAATACTGAACTAACATGATTAATAAGAAGAGTTATGACTGAACAAAAATTGTAATTTGGCCTTTTTTCTGATGCTGCACCTGGATAGTTGATGGCTTATGTTACACCTTCATATCCATAAGTGGACCACATTAGCCTGAGAGCAACTGTCATACCAATAATCCATCTGCTTCACCTAAGGACACTTCTGTCCCAGAAATGAACCTAACAGGAGGTACATAAAGGACTTGTTGCTAATGTTAACAGTACTAACATTATTCACTTATTCATTTCCTTCCTAAAACTAATAGCTTTTATGGGCTGGACTGGTGGCTCGGTGGTTGCAGAGCTTGCCTGGCATGCACAAGTATGCGAGTTCAAACCCCAGCACCACGTTTACAAGGAAGTGTCTGAGGAATGAAAGTCACGTGAAAAATTAAATGAAAAATTGCTTCTCTCTCTCTCACTGTCACCTCTTTTTTAAAAAAGAGGAAAAAAACTAATAGCATTAAAATTCTACCCAATTTTTACCAATGTAATACAAAAAATTCCAAAAGCATGCTATTGTCCATCCATGAATTTATTTAATGCTTTTATTGTCTCTCTTTCCCTCCCTATCTCTTTTTATTTCTGTCTGTATCTACCTTTTTTCTCTACACCTAATGATTTTTATAAACTCTGTGTTCTCAATCTCACTCTTCCAAATTGAAGACTTCTCACACATAATTCAGCACATTTAACAAACTTTTAATGTCAAAAGCTCATATGACCCTCAGTTAAAAAACAATCAGAAGTCAATAAATAACCTTATTTCAAAGTCATGTGTCTAAGAAATACTAATGTCTTTCTCTGTAAAAGTTGAAGCAAATCAACAGTGTGGTACATCCACACAGAATTCCATTTGCAAATGATAGCCACTTTAGTTAAGGCAACAAGAGCTCTAATAAGACATTTGCTGACAGCTCTTGCACATTTTTATTTGCACTATTAAAATTCTTATCAGTTTACCTCCTTAAAGAGGTTTAACAACATAAAAGCAGTAAGAGAACTCTAACATACAACAGTCTTGTGGTGCCAAATAAATAATATTGCTTTATGCCCATTATGCATGGTGAAGGAATACAAATGACAGCAGAAGACAGTTACTGTGTCCCCATCTCACTACCTTCATTAAAGTACCTGTAGTGATTTCTTGACTGTCTCACATCAGCCAGAGTTCTTTATTATGAAAAATACATATGTTTGTGACCATGTACTGTCATAAGTCATTTATAAAGCTCATCAGGATGTTTGATCATCAGACATGTAGAGGACACATTCACCCTAAATCATGAATGTAGCCATGTGGCTGGTTTTATAAAATAATGGTTTATTCTCCTATTCTAAGAATTTTAGCTACTACTCTGGATGAAGCATTAACCCTGAATCTTGGGAACTAGCACACATTCTAGTTTTTCACTAATTTTTTATTTTAACTAATTTTAGCATTCTGAATAGTATTCAAAGGGGAGTTCAGTGACTCAGAAAATGTGCACTAGTCACTGTCACTCTGAATCTCTACCATGCAGCTTGAAGAATAATTTGGGCATTCTATCCCCAAAACAAGCTTCTACTTGTTGTTGAAACATACTTAGCTTTCACAGAATGATTAGTCTAATTTATTTATTTTGAAGAAACTCTAGAATATAACACCTTCATATCCTCTTGACTATTTTCAACCATTACCAAGTCATGGGCAATCTTATTTTTTCCAGGCAATTACTGCTGTAGTATCCCACACTCTGGGCTTTACAAATTGCATCACATGGTATAATGTCATGTTTCCCTCTTGCATCACATATAAAATGCACATGACAACTACAAACTTAATTAGACTGAAGTTAGAAGGTTTTGAAAACATTGTTTTATGCACGATGCATTTTATTCAAGAAGTTATGTAATATTTGTCTTTCTTTGGATAATATTAGTAACTGATGATCATCAGACATACCTACTAAAAGACTAAAGGTTATAAAATAGTGGTGTTCTAATTCTTTTCATCCTTCATAATTTATTAGCTGAAATACTAGTTTGAAAAAGAGGCTTTCTCTTATCAACTGCTTGGTTACTTTGAATTGCAGCTCATACAGATTAAGCTGGACAAATTCCTACATGTTTCCTTTTATATTTCTTCATCCAAAATAATGAGTTGGTTTCTTTTCATCATGCAAATGTCATCCATGTGTTAATTTTGTTTATTTTAATTTTATGTTTAATATCTCTATGAACCATGTATTTAAATCTTTTAATGAATTTTGATCCATTGGTGTTATGCAAACTGATGCTCAAATGTTTTTCTTTGTCTAGTAGGAGTCTATCAGACTTGGTTTTCAATTGCTTCCTGACAACTCTGGTATATTTGTTAGTTTCCTTGCTTTATAAGCTTTTCATCTCTAATAGTTTTATCAAACAATAGCATAATGGGCTAATACATTTTATCATAGTAAGGTGTTGCATGATGATATTCTAATTCTAGAGTATTATATAGTGGTCATATTTTAATACTATCACTCATTCCTTATTTATTAGTTGAAGAAATAAATTTTCAGTCATTTTACTATTTTGATGTGCAATTTTTAACCAGAGAGGCAATGTAATTTTTTAAAAATATTTTACTTACTGATTTTTCAGAATATGGGTTGGTTCTCTAGAAAAGGTGCACAGGAATCTGTGGCAATTTGAATGACTTTCACTCTTAAGCCCACCTGTGTACACACCCTGTGTCTTATTACCTTTCAGATCATTTAAGTAGCACAGATTGTTTTTCATTTTCTTGACTTTGGACACAATCATTAGCCTTGGTTTGGCTAAAGGCATGTTAGAGGCCATCAAGCAATAGGAGACTTAAAATGTTCTTGTGGGGTGGGCTTTATTTCTTCTGCTTCCATTACTACTATGAGGAAATTTGTCTCATCAGTCAGCTGCGTGTCCAAGGAGAATGACAAAAATGTGCTCTGGTCTTCATCACTGCTTACGGTCAAGCACAGCAAACTCATGTGAGTGTCCTTACCTGCAGGAAAATCTGACCCTTGAGCAACCAATCCATGAGTTTTGGAATGATTTATATCATGGGATGATTTGTAATGCCAACTTCTGTGGTGGTGATCATTAAGAATTTTGTATTACTATGAGCTGATGTATCTAAGAGGTCTGTTGCATTTTAATTCCTTGGTTTTATCATTAGAATATTCACCATGTTTCACATTTATCTAGTAGGAGTCTCTTCAGATTGCCTCCTAATTCCTCTTGTTCTAACTTTAATCACCTTTGATAACGTCTTGGCTTCTTCTGTAACCAGATCTTACAGGCTCATTTGTGCATTCCCGTCTCCAGAACTGGAGTCAGCCGTTTCTCCAGTAAGCCTTGTTTCCTTCCACTGGGAAATGTCACTGGAAGGCTGCAATCTTCGGATGCTATTGGTACTGTTGATTGGTTTTATGTTGATTCATTAGACAGACCTGTGTTTATTTTTTAAAGAGAAAACATGCTATCATGAGTTCATAATGATATTTTTAACTTCAAATGTGCCAACTTAAGATTATAGGGTTTTAATAATGTCTTTAATTTATAAATGCACTTATTTTCCTACATATATAAAACATGCTTTCAAAGCATTATGACATTATTATTAATAAAATACATTGAAATGTATTTGTTATCTAGAATTTTTTCACGTGTTTGTTCTTTGAGCTGTATCCTCCTCGAAACTTTTAATCAAATTACTATTTTAATAGTTTTTCTATCACTTTTTACTGTAGGACACCAATTTGATACATTGTTAAGCTGAATTTTCCTTCCTATGTTTATTTTTTACCTTTGTTTTTAGAAGCTATTTTTAGCATTTTGACATGTCTTATAATTATGTAAAATGTATACATGATTCTAAATCAAATGTATGAAATGAAGTATTTTCTTCAAAGTATGACTTCTACCTCTCACTTCTCTAATCTATGTACCCCTCTAAAGCAATCTATTTTCACAATTAATATTTTAGAGGTGTCAAAGTTGTACAATAAAAAATGGGTACAAAGTAACAATATGATGTGTTTTTGATCCTAAACCATAGTTAGTCCCACATCACCCATACCACAGTCTCTAGATTTTTCAATATTATGCCCCTATAACAGATAAAAATGTCCCTATATATTATACCTCAATACAAGCACGCACACACACACACACACACACACACACATACACATAATATATGATTGTGAATTTTCCTGAACATTTAACATTTGTTACATCTGTATTCTTCATCTTTGCCAGATTGGCTGAAGTGAAGGAAAGTCTTAATGTAGTTTTGATTTGCATTTCTCTGATTACTAGTGAATTGGAACACTTTCTCATGTATTCATTGACTTGCTCGATTTCCTCTGTTGACAAGTTTTGTTTTAGCTCTCTAGCCCATTTTTTTGATTGGATTGCTTGTATTTTCGATATCCAGTGTTTTGAGTGCTTTGTAAATTTGGGGTATTAGTCCTTTGTCAGATGGATCACAGACCATGATTATTTCCCATTCTGTGGGTTTTCTCTTGGCAGTTTTAATCAATTCCTTAGCTGAATTAAAGCTTTTTAATTTCATGGCATCCCACTCATTAATTCTTGACTTTACTTCTTTCTCTTTAGGAGTGTTGTTGAGGAAGTGGTTGCCAACTCCCACAGGCTGGAGTGTTAGTCCTTATTTATCTTCTAGCAGTTGTATGGCAGCTTGTTAAATTCCTAGTTTCTTGATCATTTTGATTTGATTTTTGTGCAAGGTGAGAGATAAGGAGAAAGAATTTCAACTTCCTGCACATGACTACCCAGTCTGTCCAGCACCATTTGTTGTCTGTCCTCCGTTTTATATTTTGATCCCCTTTGTCAAAGATCAGATGTTTAAAGATTTGTAGGTTTTTCTCAGAATCTTATATTCTAATGAACTGGTCTTCATTCCTATTTTCTTTTCTTTTTTTCTGTTTACCCAGGGCTGAGGACCGAACTCGGGGCCTTGCACATGCCAGGCAAGTGCTCTGCCACTGAGCTAAATCCCCAGCCCCTCTTCATTCCTATTTTGAGACCAATTCCATGCTATTTTTCTTACTATAGCTCTATAGTTTAATTTTAGTTCTGATATTGCAAAACCATCTATTTTGTCTTTCTTGCTTAGTAATGTTTGGGCTATTCTGTGTTTCTTGTTGTTCTAAATGAGTTTGAAAATTGCTTTTTCTACGCCTGTTAAGAATGACATTGGGATCTTGATGGGGATTGCATTGAATCTGTATAGTGCTTTTGGCAGAATGGTCATTTTAATTATATTAATTCTGCATAACCAAGAACATTGAACATTCTTCCATCTTCTCATATTTTCTTCAAAATCTATTTTCAATGATCAATAATTTTCATTGTAGAGGTCTTTTACTTATCTTGTAAGATTAATTCCCAAGTATTTTTTTCTTTTTGAAGGTATTGTAAATGGGATGGATTTCCTGATTTCTTCTTCTGTCCTATTATTGTCAGTATATAGAAAAGCTATTGTTTTATAGGTGTTGATCCTGTAGCCTGCTACTTTGCTAAATCTGTTCATAAGCTCAGTTTTCTGGTGGAGTTTTTTTGATTTTCCAGATACAGGATCATGATGTCAACAAAAAGGGATAGTTTGACTTTTCCCCTTCTTAATTTTTTTTTTTTTGAGAGGGACAGTGAGAGAGAGAGAAACAGAGAATCAATTTTATTTAATTTTTCATGTGGCTTTCCTTGCTCCAACACTTTGTTGTGTACGTGGTGCTGGGGTAAGAACCCACATCCTTGCACATGCCGGGAAAGTGCTATAACTGCTGAGCCACTGATCCAGTCCCCTCTCTTCCTATTCTTATCCCTATGGTTTTCTTCTCTTACTTGATTGCTCCAGCTAGGGTCTCAAGGACTATATTGAATAAAAGTGCTGAGAGAAGGAAGCCTTGTCTTGTTCCTGAGTTTCGTGAAAATGCTTTCAACTTTTCTCCATTTAGTATTATACTAGCTGAGGGTTTGTCATATATGATGCTCACAAAGTTAAAATAACAGCCTTTGATTCCTATTTTCTCTAGAATTTTGAGCATAAATGGGTGCTGGATTTTATCGAAGACCTTTTCTGCATCAATTGAGATGAGTATATAGTTTTTCTTCAATTCTGTTTAAGTGATGAATCATATTTATTGATTTGTGTATGTTGAACAAGCCTTGCTTCCCTGGAATGAAGCCCACTTGATCATGATGAATTATCTTCTTGTAGTTTTGAACGCAGTTTGCTTGAAATTTATTAAGGATTTTTATGTCTATGTTCATCAGGGATATTGGTCTGTTATTTTATTTTTTTGATGTGTCTTTGTTGGGTTTGCATCAGTGTTATGGTTGCCTCATAAAAGTGTTTGGGAGAGTTCCCTCCTTTTCAATTTCTTGAAATAGCTTAATAAGAAGAGGTGTTTGTTCTTCCTCATAAGTGTGGTAAAATTTAGCAAGGAATCTATCAGGTATTGAAATTTGTATTCTTTGGAAGGCTTAAAATTGCTATATGGATTTTGGTGCCTGTTATTGGGCTGTATTGTACTTCAACATTGTCCTGTGTCAATTTGGGGATGTTGCATGTATCTAGAAATTTGCCCATGTCTTCTGGATTATCTATTTTAGAGGAATATATTTTTTTAAAATATGTTCTGATAATCCATTTGATTTCCATGAGATTAGTGGTGATCACCTCCTTTTCATTGGTGATATTGTTGATTTATTTAAGTTCTCATCTTGTTCTCATGAGATTTGCTAGGGGCCTGTCAATTTTATTTCTTTTTTCAAAAAAAAAACTCTTTTTATTGTTTTTTGTTGTTGTTCTAAATTTCATTGCTTTCATCTCTGATCTTGATTATTTCCCGTCTTCTGCTGGATTTGGGCTTAGATTGTTCTTCATTTTGTTAGGGATTTGAGGTGGAGCATAACTTTATTTATTTGCGATATCTCCTGCTTTTTTAATGTAGGCACTTAGTGCTATAAATTTTCTACTTAAGAATGCTTTCATGCTGTCCCAAAGCTTTCAATATGTTGTGCCTTCATTCTCATTCTCTTCCAAAAGTTTCTTGATTTCAGTTCTCATGTCTTCTTGATTCCATTCTTCATTAATAGGGTATTACTCCAATCCCCATGTATACGCCTATTTTCTGTTATGATTTTTGCTGTTAATTGCTAGGGTCATGGTATCACATGGTCTGATAGGATACATGGAAGAACATCTGCTTTTCTGTAATTTCTGAGACTTCTTTTGTGAACTTGAATAAGATCTATTTTGGAGAAGGATTCATGCACTGGTGAGAAGAAAGTACACTCAGCCAATTTTGGGTGGAATATTGTGTAGATGTCAGTTATGCACATTTTATTTATTGAGTTGTTTTGACGTGATCTCTAGGGGTTTTTTTTTTTGTTTGTTTGTTTTGTTTTGCTTTTATTTGTTTTGCTGTGATGATCTATTGGTTATAGAGGAGTTTTAATGTCTCCCAGTATTATCATGTTGATGTCCACAAATGGTTTTATGTCATGAAGTAATTTTTCCACATAGTTGGGAGCATTGGTGTTTGGAGAGTATATATTTACTATGGTTATATCTTCCTGTTGTATTGTTCCCTTTACTATGTTGTACTGGTCTTCTTTATTTCTTCTGACTTATGTTTGCAATCTACTTTTTCGATGTAACTATTATACCTCTGCTTGCTTTCTTAGGCCATACACCTGGTAGACTTTTCTCCCATCCTTTCACTCCCAATCTGTGTGACATTAGCTATAAGGTGGATCTCCTTTAAGCAGCATTTTGTTGGATTTTTTAAAAATCCAATCCACTTATCTGTGTCTTTTTTTTTTTTTTTAAGAGAGAGACAGTGGGAGCGCATGTGAGAGAAAGAGAGAATCAATTTTATTTAGTTTTTCATTTGGCTTTCATTGCTCAGACCCTTCCTTGTGTACAGGGTGCTGGGGTTTGAACCCGTGTCCCTGCACGTGCAAGGCAAGCACTGAAATCTCTGAGGAATCCCTACAGCCCCTGATCTGTGTCTTTTGATTGGTATGTTGAGACCATTCATATTCAGTCCTAGTATAGTTACGTGGCTGTGGTTCATATTTATCACATTTTATTAGTGAGTTCTGTGCTTTCTTGTTGTCTCTTGCTGGTGTGCACTTTTATTGAATTTCCTCTATGAGTTTTGAGAAACTTTTGCTTTTTCTTCTATTTGGAATTTATCTTTGAGGATTCTTTGTGATGCTGGTTTTCTGTTCATGAATGCTGCAAGTTTGATCTTATCATGAAATGTTCTTATTTCCTATCTTATTGGAAGCTGAGTTTTGTTTGGTATAGCATTCTTGGCTGCAGGTTGTGGTTATTTAGACATTGAAAGATCTCCTTCCAGGATCTTCTTGTTTCTAGAGTCTGGGCTGAAAATTCAGAGGTGATCCTTATTGGTTTGCCTCTCAATATGATTTGGGATTTCTCTCTTGCCTTTTTTGATATTCTTTCTTTGATTACCCTGTTACACATTTTGAAAATGATGTGTCTCAGTAAACTTCTCATTTGATTAGGCCTATTGGGTGTCCTGTACCCTTCCTGGATTAGCATTTCTGATTCTACACTGATATGGGAAAAATGTTTCTTTAACTATTTTGTTGATGATGTTCTTTATACCATTCATTTCATTCATTTGCATTTCAATTTCTTCCTTTTTCCTTATTACTATTCTATTGTTTCTTGTGATTTCATCCCCAATATTTAAAAAATTCTGCTTATGTTCTGTGAGTTTTTTTTCTTTTTTGTTATTGATTGTTATCTATTTAGAATTTTTCATTTCTTGAGTTTTCTCAGTCCCTTCAATAAATCTTCTTTTAGTTCACTGTTCCTTTCAGTAATCATATCATTGATAATTATTTCTAGGTTTTCATCCCACTCCCTGTCCGTGTGAACTTGGGTAGGGAGTTGTGGGCTTGAGGTGAACTTTTTCTATTTTGATTCTTCATTTTTTATAATCTTCTGTTAGACCTCTGAATTGAGTTTCTCTTATGGATCTAGACTCCAGGGCATAGATCTGGAATCTGTTGGGGGTAGCAGGGCAGCCAACTGAATTGTAGAATCATAGCAGCTGGGGTGTGTTGCTGTGGTCTGGTGATGGGTTAGAATGGGCCTCCTGCCCAGTGCCACAGAATCTGGAATCCTTGGCAGTGGATATGGCCCAAATAAATCTAGACCTGGTGGTATGGGCTGTGGCTTGGTGGCTATGCATGCAGCAACTGGGCAGGTCATGACCAAGGGGGTGTACTTGGTATGGGTGAAGTGCATAGTATTCCTGTAGGCCTGGAATCTGCAGCTTTGACCTACACACAGGGACTAGGTGTGTTGTTTCCAGCAAGATCCTGGGTGCAGGTGTCCTGCAAGTGCCCAAGGCCTGGAGTTGGCTCTGGCAGGGTTCAGGGCATGGGTGTCCTGTGAGTTCCTGAGGCCTGGATCCATGTACAGTAGCTGAGTGGTTCAGGATTGCCAGAAGGGCAGGGGGAGATCCTGGGTGTGGTTGTCTTATGAGTGCTTGAGGTCTGGATCCGTGCAGTAACTGAGTGGGTGGAGACCAAGGGAGGGGGTATCCTGGGTGTGGGTGAACTTAATGAATGCCCCAAAACTGAGGCCTTGGTTCATACACAATGTCTGGGTCAGTTGGTTCTGGTGGGATCCTGGGTGTGGGTGTCCTGAGAGTGTCTGAGGCCTGGATCCATGCAGTGGCTGAGTGTGTTTGGACTGGGGGGTAGGAGGAGGGCTGTGGATCCTGGGTACAGGTGAATGGTGTGTGCCTGAAGGACCCAAACCTGAGATCTTGATCCTGCACAGCAATTGGGTGAGTTGGCTCCAGCCTGGTCCTGGGCACAGGGTATAAAGTAAGTTCATTACTTTATTATTCATCTTTTATTTTACTCTGTATTCTAAAACAAAGTACTTACATGGCTCTATCACATATAATGTTATTAATGTTTTATTTACCTTCTTTTTTATATAAAGGTACACATACACTTTTTTCCATGTTAATTTTGTTTTTGCTAAAGACTTCTATATAACAATATATGAATATATTCTCCAGTTCTTTAACAACTACATAGCACTCCAAAATGCAGACAAATCATAATTTATTCAACAAGTCCTCAATTGGTGATATTTGGGTTATTTCTATTCTTACTATTCCAATAGTGCTATAATAAGCAGTCTTGTGCAAAGATCTGTTGAATTTTTGTCATTTCATCTTGAGGATGTAATCCTAAAAGTCATTTTGCTGGTTTAAGGGTAAATGTATAGATACTTTTGCTAAATAATGATTAATTCCCTCTGTAAATGCTGTGCTGGTTTTGCATCCACATCTGATTTTTCTACTGCTAAATCATAGCAGTAGAGTTATGAGCTGAGAGTTACACATTTCAATAAACAAAAACGCTTGTGAAGATAAATGGAGTAATACTTAGGTGGCATCTGTTTAACATCATCAACATTTATATCTCAAAAAATTGAGACTGCTACACATTTCATCATACTTATAGTATAATATTTGATTCACAGAATGAAAAATTTCTTTCAATGACCTTGCCTAAAAATATGTGGTTTTTGTTAGTGATTTTGCTACGTTTTTTAACGAGTCAATAACATTCTCAACTTATTGAATTATAGAAAAGATTATATTCCCAAAAGGAGTCAATGTGTTTATCATTTCTTCATGTTGAAAACATTCAAAATCCTTTTTCTAGCTTTTTTTGAAACAAATAGTGCATTATTGTTATATATATATATATATATATATATATATATATATATATATTTACCCTATTGTGCACAGCAGAATTTCTTGTTCCTATCTGATCACAACTTAGTAGAAGACAGACATATCTGACCTGGTTTAAACATTAACAATGTATATATTATTGACATATCATATGGTACCCCATAAGCATGCACATTTTTATGCTTTTTGTACTAATTAAAAATAATTTAATTTAAAAATAAATAAAAATAAAGCAAAATGAAACAATGATTTAATGCAAGTTGAAAATTATCATATACATAAATGCCCAAGCTAAAATACAAAGTTTAGAGGGAACCAAAATAAAAACAATCAATGAAACCTTGGTCCAGCAAAAATTTCCCAGGGAACAATGTACTAAGCATAAAAGAAAAATAGATAAGTGAGCTTCATTAAAATTAAAATCTGTTCTTTGTAAGACAACATTAAGAAAATAAAATTTTAAGCTGTAGATTGTGAGAAACTATGTATAATATTCACAGACACAAGACTTATACCTGAAATGATAAAACAGGTTAACAGTCAGGTGAGGACTGAACATGCCTATAATCCTAAAGGCTTGGGAGGCTGAGGCAGGAGGATCACAAGTTCAAGGAGAGTCTCAGCAACTTAGGGAGGTCTTGTCTCAAAACAATAAAAAGGGCTGGGGACTTAGCTCCGTGGTAGGGCACCCCTGGTTTTAATCCACAGTACAAAAACAAAAAAACTAAACTAAACAAATGAACAAGCAAAAAACATGTTAACTCAGTGATAAAACATGTTAGCCCATTCACAAAGCTCACTGAAACATAAGCAAAAGAGCTTGAACAGATATTTGACATAAGAAGACACACGCATGTCCAATAAACGAATGGGAATAGTCTCAGCATCATTATCAAGAAAATGACATTAAATCAAACCAGCTTTGTTATAGTGGCTAAAACACGAAGTTTTGGAGAGGTTGTGGCACAGCTGGAGTTCTCATATCTGTGGGCATGGAAGACGGCAACAACCGTGGTGTGGTTCCTTCTTATATGGTGAAACGTTCACTACCATATGATTCAAAATTGCAGTTTTAGGCATTTACTAAGAAACCAAAATGGTTGTTCACAAAAACAGTACATGCAAATATTACTAGTAGCTTTATTTATTATAACCCTGTATTAGAACAACCTATGTCTATAATCAGTGAGTAGTAAAATACATATTCATTTAATGGAAGCTGCTAACCAATTAAAAGGACTGAACTACAGATATACACAAAAAATTTGGATTTTTAATACATTACGCTAAGCTGAAATAATAAAATTAATATATATCTGTATACATATATACATACACACACATATATATATGTGTGTGTATATATATATATATATATATATATATATATATACATATAAAGACATTGGTACTTAATTTTCCCAAAATTTTAGAAAAGACAACCAAAAAATAGTGACAAAAAGAAGACTAATGATTGCCTGGGGATAGGGTTGAGGGGCTTGATGATGAGGGCATCATGAAAGTGATTATGGTTGTGTACATGAGTATACACATTAGTGTATATGTTTTCAATATTTATTGAATAATATACTTAACATATAGAGTATAGTTGCAGTTTGTTGTATATAATTTATATATATTTCAATAAAAGTTGTTAAAAGCATTTCAATAAAACAGTTTTATTTTTTGAGAGACCATCCTTAAAATACCTCTTTTGTGCTATTGACAAATCATTATAAAATGAAAGCCACTTGAGGACAGGATCTATAACTTGAAGACAGGATGTAATCAGCTAATGGATGAATGAACTAATGAATACATCAATGAATGAATAGTTTGACTACATTTGACATACATAGAGAAGTTATAAAAATCTTTACTGGAAAAGATAATTCACGTGAACAGTGAACAAAAAGAATGCGAACATCTAATCTAATATCAGGGAAAATGAATTTTTAGTCAAAATCCTTACTAAGACAAAACAAGATGCAAATTGACAAAAGGATTAATTCAACAAGAAGACATAATAATCACACACACACACACACACACACACACACACACCAATAAAGCCTCCTAAATATATGAAGCAGATGTTGAAAGATTTCATGGAAGAAATTGACAATCATGGAATCATGGTTAGAGATTACCATAGCTTATTTTCAATAATGGAAAGAATATCTATACTGAAAAAGTAATAAAAAATTAGAGGATCTGAATAACACTATGTGCCACTTTATCTATCAAAAATACATACACTATAAGATATTAATATATCACCCAATGAGTATAGAATGCACACTTTTCTCAAGGGCATATGAAATGTTCTATAGGATAGACAATATGTTAAGCGACAACGTAAGTCTCAATATATTTGAAGAGACCAGAACAAAACTAAATCTTTTCTCAGATAAAAATTGAATTCAACTACAAATTACTGAAAAGGTAAATTGAGAAAGACTTGAATATATAATGTTAAATAATATACTCAAAAATGAATAATGAGTCAAAGAGTAAACTGCAAGCTAAATTATATAGAAAAACAAAAATAAGAGCATAAAACAGCAAACATGGAAAATTTATAGCCAATAAACCTATATTTCAAAAGAAGAAAAGCTCAAATCTACTTAACTAACTTTACATCTTATTGAACTAGAAAAGGAAAACCAAAATAATTTCAAAGCTAGAAAAATAAAGAAAATAATAAAATTCAATTGGTATAAAGAAAATAGGTAATAGAAAAATGATAAAATCAGAGAAACCAAATTTGCTCCTTGGAGAAGACCAACATAATTTTAAAAACTTTAGATAGAATGACAGAGAACATAAAAATTAGATCTTCTCTAACTAAAGTCAGAAATAAAAGTGAGGCCATTGAATCTGACTTTAGAGGAATAAAAAGAAGTATAAGAAAATATGCCAAAAAGTTAAAGAATTTTAATGAAATTGGCAAATTCCCAAAATCACGTGAATTACAAAAAAAATGACTCAGGAAGAAATAGGAGATCTAAACAGACATATGTGGTAAAAAAAACAATTAGAGACTGAGTCAACAATCAAAAAAAAAATCTCAACGAAGAGTCCAGAACACTACGCTGATGAATTCTACCAAATATTTAAAAATAAATTAATACTGGTCCTTCCCAAACTCTCCAAAACAACCAAACACCAGATAAGACTATACTTCTTAACTCATCGTTTGGTAAACGCATTAACCCAAAACCAAACCCAGTTAAAAACACCATGAAAAAATATTAATATAGACCAACATCCCTTACATATATATGGACACAAAATATCAACAAATTCTAGCAAACTGAGTTCAACAGCATAATAAAAACAATCATATTGCAGCCTTTGAAGGTAAATGGATGGCTATGGAAGAACTTATGCATGGTGAAATAAGCATAACTCAGAGAACCAAGGGTGGAATGACTTCACTCATCTGTGGAGGCTGTAGCTAGAGCCTAGCCATTGAGATAGGAGGTCTATTATGTTTTAAATCCATATAAGATTTAATATCATACACTCTAAGGCATTTGTAGAGATGTATTGGGAAGGAGGTGGGGGGAGGGTTTAGGGTGGATAATTGGGGGGGCTTTTGGGGGTAAATCTAATTTTCAGAATTTATATATATTGTATTATTCCATTAGAAGCCTGTTTGATTGTTCAAAAAGTAATTTTCTGAATAAAAAAAGGATTATATATTGTGACCAGATGGGATTTATCCAGGAATGCAAAAAAAAAAAAAAAAAAACAACCTAAGAACAGAACGTCTACAACATGACAAAGGACACAACCAACATCATATTCAATAACTGAAAGCTTTTCTCCTATGATCATGGACAAGCAAGGATACCTGCTTTCACCACTGTTAATCAGCATTTTACTGGAAGCTGAGATGGATAAATTAGGCACATGAATGGATAGATAACAGATAAATTGAATCCAAACCAGAGAGGAAAAAGTAAAATTATCCCTGTGTGTAAATGACACAATCCTATAGTTAGGAAATCCATCCAAATCTAAAAGAGAAACTGGTCTTAATAAATGAATATTCAAAGTTTCATTATACAAGATCAATACACAAAAATCATGTGTTTCTATATACACCAGCAGTAAACAGGTAAAAAAAAAAAGTTAATGAAATATTCTATTTATAATAGCATCCAAACAACAAAATACCCAGAAATAAATTTAACCAATGAACTGAACAATGTGTATACTGAGATCTATAAATATTTCTTAAAGAAATTAATAAAGACACAAATAAATGGGAAGATATCACATATACATGGATTGGAAAAGTTAATATTGCTAAGATGTCAATAATACCCAAAGTGATTTATAAATTCATCATAATCCCTAAAAAAGTCCAAGTTTCATTATTTTTTGCATATATGTAAGAGATGGTCCTCAAATTCATACAGTACTGAAAGAGGAGGCCCTATAGACAGTCTAGTTGATCCTAGTGAAGTTGTGTGGGGCTCTGACTGTTCCAAGGAGAGTGGCCAGACTGAAACTCGTTTCCCTAGGATCACTGATGACCCACTCTGGATGTTTTATGATCTTCAGAAGCCCCTGGAGCTGCTCTGTGGGGTTGACACAGTCCCAGCAAGGGAAGATGTGAGAGAGGGAGGGTCCAGGTTGTGCCAGTGTTTATGTGGTTCTCAATTGCAACCACTAGGGGGCGCCCACCTGAAGAGCTCTGGACCTATGGAGCCTTGGCTGTGCACAGAGCTCAGAGGCTGAGGGAGAACCCAGTCTGTCCCTTTTGTTAAAGGTTCCTGAGGCTAAAGTCAGACCCTGCCTTGTTAAGAGAGTTGTGGGCAGCTTTTGGAGAGTCTGAGGCAGGTGGTCCCCTTGGGAAGGATGTGCCCTACCGTGCCCAGATCTGTTCCCAGGCTCCTCCTGTTCGGGTATGTGAGAGGGCGGGCAGGAGGTCACTGCCTGTAAGATCCACTAGCTGGAGTTCCACACAGCCCCTTGGGCAGACAGCTAGGTCACCGGGTGGTAAATTCTGTTTTTCTGTCGTGGAGACTGGGGTCCCAAGTCTATGCTTAAACGATGGGTCCGGTTACACTTTTGCCCAGCAAGCGTCCAGCCCCTTCCTCAGGGAGACCTCAGAATGGCGAGCGGAGCCGGCCAACTGCGATGCACCTGCAACTGTAGGTTTGCTCTTGCGAGCAGTTAAGTCAAAGGGCTTGAGACTCAGCTCTTGCAAACTGTGAGCACGGGTGAAAAGGTGTTGCCCACTATGACCAAGGTAGAGAACTTGTGCCATTTCCTCGCCTCCAGGGAAGCTCCTACCCCCACCAGCTGTGGAGCAGGCAGCGACTGGAGCTGGGGAGGGTGTTCCCAGCTCCACACAGCCTCCTGGGCGGACCGCCAGGTCACAAGGGCTTAAGACTGTTTTTCTGACCGGTGGACTGAGGTCTCTAGTTCGTGCGCATAGAGGATGGGTCTGGTTTCACTTTTGCCGAGAGAGTGACCAGGCCCACCCTCAGAGCAGCCTCAAAATGGCGGGCGGAGCCCACCGGCTGTGGTGCACCGACAGCTGTAGGTTCGATATTGCGAGTGATTAAGTCCTACAACTACAGGGTCAGCTCTTGCAAATTATGACCAAGTGGATTAGAAGGCATTGCCCGCTGGGACCAGGTTAGAATATTTGTGTCGTTTCCTTCCCTCCAGAGTAGCTCCCCTCCCCCTAGCTGTGGAGCCGGTTGAGCGGGCACGACAAACTTGTCCTTTAGATTCATTAATGCAAAGCTCTTTTCCTTTGGTGTTAAAAAAATTAGCCAGGGGGTAATGCTGCCCCACAATGAGAGCTTGGTCCTACCGTAGGATACCTCCTTCTACTCCTGCAGCATGAAGTGTTTCTCAGGAGCGTCGCAGGGTCACTGGTGGTGGGGTGGTCACCATGTTCCCAATCCCAACAAATATTTTCATGCCCATGCATTGAACACCCTTTTATGTATGAGACCGTAATGTAAATTCATACCTTCTATAATCTCCTTGAGGCCTTGCAATATTATGAAGCAGATACCACAGTGTGGCAGGTGCTCATTAGGGTACAAGTTGTTCAAGAATTTTGAATGTATTATCCCTCTTTGCAGAAGAGAATGTTGAAGTTTAGACAGGCCAAGTTACTTACCCAAGGCCCATTCAACTGTCAATGATACAACCAGGACTCAGACCCACATCAATCTTACAGTAAACTAACATTCTCTAAAGCCTAACATTTTTTTCATGGAGAATGAATCAAGTATAACTTCCTTGCTTTTTTTCTGAACAGATCTTTATGATCAATAATACAAGAACAATTTGTCCCTTCCGTTAAGGAACATGTTGATCTCCTGCATTTACTCGAAAATTGCCAGTCTTGCAAATAGTGTCAAATATCATTTAGCCACACACATTCTATTTAGGCTGCACTGTGCATATTTTATGAAGTTGTCTCTATGTTGTCTTCAACCGTTAAATTTGCAGAGAAAGTAAATTAAGAAAGCATTGCCAAGTGAATGTCTAAATTGAGAAATGGTTAGGGATATCTATTGGATCACCGGATAGATGAAGTCCATCTACTTGAGACAGCCAGAGCTAAAACATATTCTTATATTTCTGAGAAATTGGGATGTGGGAAAGGGAGGAACACAGTGTGGTCCATGGCCAGCCTCAAGATTTCTTCATGTGTTTGCTTTCCTGTGGAAATGCCCAATTGCTTATTTCTGATTATGAACCATGAAGTATAGGTGTAGTAAAATTGACTATGTAGTTTGGAAACAACACTGAGTCCCCTAGGTTTCAAGAAGTCTGAACAAAATTGGAGCAGTAAGGGTGGTTACAGAGCTGTACCAGACTCTCCAAGGGAAGACTTTCTCAAAAAGAAATAGACTTTCTGACCTATAATATCTGTAGTGAATGTGGAGAGGTTGTTTTATAATTTTGTATAATATAATATTTAATAAATGGATATATTTTAGTACAACAGAAGCATATATGTAACAGTTTACAAACATAATGTAGTATTTTATAATCACAATTTTACAGCCAATACTTAAGTAAATATTAGGTGCCTGCCTACTCATGATCTCATTGTAAAATGAGGTGAATAACTTAGGGTGAACTTTTCCTAAAAGGATAATGTTTACTTGACCTTATTATGTCAAACCCTTTAAACAACTTACTAACGTTCTTTTCAAATTTTCCTTATAAAATCAGACTTTGAAAAAAAATCTCGGGGAATACATAATATTTCCTATCAATGTAGCTAGAATATTATTACTTCTGTATGGATGGTAGGGAGAAGAGACTGAGAGAAAACATATTTTCCCTTGTTGTGTGTTTTAATACTTCTACTCATAATCAATAATAAAATACTAAAAATTTATAGGAATTCATTTCATTGGCCACATTGTGTTAATAAAAGATTTGGCTATATACTATTGAGTTTTTGTTCATATTAGAGATATACTACATCTTAATGTTAGAAGGTGATTTGATTACATTACTACCATTTTTATCATTGAATTAGTTGAAGTACAAAAACAAATATGATCCAGATTGGATAATTAAATCAGCATCCCAAATGGTAAAGACACTGAATTTTGAACCCTAGACAAGAGGTCCCTTCTCCAGCTTTCAATGTCTTAATTCAGTAATTAGAAGGAAACTGGCTATCTCCCCAGTAGCCTGTGAAAGGTGAACTGGCATCATTAATAATACTCTCTCATCTTAAACTAGTAAAATGTAACAGCTCTACTTGTATCCTCTTCAAATTCCAAGGAAATATCATTGTACAGTGAGATTTTTTTCTCTCACATTCATGTTCCATTTAAAAATGTATCATAAGTTTTTTAAGAATTTTAAGACATGAAGCTGAGTCATGTCTGCAGGAAAATAGTGAAAAGTCTCAAATTCTTGTCTTTCACCTGATTCATTAAAAAAAAATCAAGGAGGCCATCCTTATTTATTCCTCTCATTCATGAATGTAAGTTTCAATTAATAGAAAAAGACAAGAAATATGGTGGCTTTTTTTTGCTCATTTTGTAAAAATCATCACTTTTCATTATTAAGATGCAACAAACACATACACCAGTATTACCTTCTAATTTTATAATATTCCTGAAATCTTCTTTGTAGATATCATTAAATGGTGAGAAGCATGGTCTTAAGGCTTCATCCAATCCCAGATCTCTCATTTTCCCTATGACTTTGAGAATTGCAACACATCTGGCAAAATTCTCCTGGAGGTTATTGCTCCATTTATAGAAACTGTTAAGATTCACTCTCCACAAGTTGATGGTGGAGGGATGATGAAAACTGGAAATCAAGCCCCACATCTTTTAAAGAAAACTAATAAATTATACACAGTTCATAAGAACTCATTGCCCTATAAGATTTTAAACTGAATATCAAATTAAAAAGTGGTCTTTATAGCAAGTTTATTTAATAACCACAATAATCTTTTCTCTGAATGTGCACTCACAGAAAAGATTTCATATTGTTATTTCCACACATTTAATCAGCAGTAAGTGGAAAAATTGCTCACACTGATAATATGTGTATAAATTTTGTACAAAATTCTTATGTAAAAACTAAGAACATCTCTTCAGTAGCAGTCATCCAAAAGAAAAAGGAGGAGGGCGAGGCAGAAACCTCAAGCCTATATCTAGTTGGGAAAAAAAAAATCCTAGAATCATTTCAAACACAAAAACCATGTCTAGCTCTTAAGAAAAAAAATGACAGTAGCCATAAGGAAGGAAGTAAAACATATTTTTCCCAAAAATATATCTACCCAATTATAGCAGCTGAAAGACAGAATGGCATTTCCACTACTTCTTCAACAATTGTCAGTCTACGTCATGCACCAGCTTCTGGCTGCAACGGGGCACAATTCTCTGTAGCTGGAGATGAATGCTGTGCCAAAAATAACTCCTGGATCTGCCTTACTAGAACAAATCAAGGCTTTCCTGCCCTGCACGGTGGATCCAGGGGAACTCCTGACACGTGTTCTCTTTCTCAGGGCAAATTATTATGTGTGGCTTATCCACTCATCCCTTTCCTTTTCATGCATACTTGAATGAGCAACATTAAGAAGCAGAATTTTGAAAAATGACTAAAAATTCAGAAAACAAAATTATCTTAGTGGCAAACAACCTATAGAGACAGATTTAATGGTTATATGTACAGATATGTCATAGCAAATGTATTACTATTTTAATTTCTTATGTGAGATAAGAAACCTGTTATACACAAAATGCACAAATTGAGTCTAAAATGATTGCCTCAATACATTTTACACATTATTTTACCTTAATTTAACATGCATATTACTGTGTAACCACCAACCAGATAAAGATCATTTTTGTGAAACTTGATGACTTTTATCATTACATATTAGTTTTATCTGTTCTTGAGTTTCATGTAAATGGAATTACACAGAATATATTCTTTTGTGTCTAGCTTCTTCACTCAGAAAATTATCTCGGAGAGTCAGTTATGTGTACCAGAAGTTCATTTTTATTGTTTAAGTTATTTTTATTGTTTCATGTTTATATGTTTCATCTTATGAATATACCACAATTTATTCACTCACCCACAAAAGAATATTTGAGTTGCTTCTTTTGGTGATTATCAGTATAATTGCTATGAGTTTCCTGTTGTTTTTTGGAAATATGCATTCATTCCTTATGGATATGTACACTTTGGAATAAAAACTACTGGTTTTAGCTTTAAACTTTTTTCTTTCCAAATAGGCATTCCTTTTTATACTTTCAGGTCATCTAAAACTAACAGACACTACAATTGAACTAAATATGCAAAGGCTTTATTAGGGAAAATAACCCGTGAGAAGAAACTAGACAAGGCTGAGAGAGGTATTCAGCGGCAGTTTAACAGTTTGAATCTGAATGCCTAGTGAAGGATGAGGACCAGGGATATTGGGTGGCTGAATCTCAGACCACCATGAGTCTCTGGGATTTTGGAATATGGTAGGGAGATCTGTCGAAATTAGCCTTTAGAGGAGTTCTTCATCTCCCTAAAAATGGATCTGCCTTATATCTCTCTGCCACACTCGACTATTGCTGCAAGCAGGCAATGCACATGCACAGTCTTTGTGCAAATGCAGAAATAGATTTCAGAGCTCAGGTCACGGGAGCCTTTGTTAAGAAAGAAACCTTTAGTTGGATGCTTATGAGACACATTCTGATGGCTACCACACACACTGTTCAGGAATATAGGAAAATTCTATTTGTTCCATAGCCTCATGAAAATTTACTATCATCAGTTGTATTTTGTCGTATTAGGGATGAGTGGTAGAATCTCATCATTTTATGTTTTCTAATGAATTATGGCTGATTATTTTCTTCAGAAGCTTTTTGACCACTTTGTTTTTCTCTCTTGCAGAGTTTCTGGTCATGTTTTGTCCATTTTCTGGATTATATTATATACATTTTCTTATTGATTCATAAATCCTGGAACTGAATTTTTGTTGGTTATATACATTCAGTCTCTACTCATCTGTCATGTGCTTTTTTTAATTGGTGCATTATCGTTATACATGTTGAAGGGATTTGTTGTTACACATTTACACATGCACACTTTATAACAATATATTTTGGCCCAATTCCCTCCCCAGCATGTCCCGCTTTTCCCCTTTCCCACTCCCTGATCTCTTTCCTCTAATTATCTCCCTTGGATTATATATATATATATATATATATATATATATATATATATATATATATATATATATATTTGACATTCTGATTTTTAATGATTGTACAGGAACTATTTTGTACGTCAGACGTACAAAGTATACAATATGTGTATCTCCCCTATTCCCTTCCCTATTTCCCTCCTTCCTCTCCTCTCCCATTTTTTTTCTCTTTACTCTACCTAGCTTCCTTTAGTTCATTAGTTAACTTGTATTTGATGGATCTTGTTCTCCCCTCACTTTTTTCTTTATTTTACTCTGGCTTCCACATATCAGAGAAAACATTTGACCTTTGAGTTTCTGTGTTTGGGTAATTTCACTTAGCATGATTTTACCCATTTCCATTCGTTTACCAGCAAAGTTCAAAATTTCATCATTTTTAATAGCTGAGTAGAACTCCATTGTGTGTGTGTGTGTGCATGTGCATGTGTGTGTGTGTGTATGTATCACAGTTTCCTAATCCATTCACCTAAGGATGGGCATCTGGGTTGATTCCATAATTTAGCTATTGTGAATTGTGCTGCTATAAACATTTTTGTAGCTATGTCACTGTATTATGACAATTGATATCTTCTGGGAAAATACCCAGGAGTGGGCTAGCTGGGTCATATGGCAATTATATCCCTAATTTATTGAGGAGTCTCCATATTACTGCTGATGGTTGTACTAGTCTGCAGTCCCACCAAAATGAACAATAGATCCTTCCTCCCCACAACCTTTCCAGTATTTGTTGTTTATATTCTTAATCTTTGCCATTATGACTACAGTGAGATAAAATATTAATGTACTTTTGATTTGCATTTCTCTGATTGATAAGGATGTTGAACATTTTCAAATATTTATTGACCTTTTGTGCTTCTTCTATTGAGAAGTTTCTGCTTAGTTCTTTTGCCCATTCAATGATTGAGGCTTTTTTTTTTTTTGGTGTTAAGATTTTTGAGTTTTTTGTATTTTGTGGATATTAGTCCCTTGTCAGAGGCATTAGCTGGGCATGAATTTGTCTCATTTTGTAGGATCTCTCTTCAGAGTCTTAATTGATTCTTTAGCTGTGCAGAGCTTTTTAATTTATGGTACCCCACTCATTGATTCTTTGTTTTATTTCTTGTGCTTTGGAGGTCTTGTTAAGGGAATTAATATCAGCTCCTATACCGTGGAGTTTTAACCTTATGATTTCTTCTAACAGTTATAATGTTTCTGGTCTATTTGGTAAGTCTTTGATCCATTTTGATTTGAGTGCAGGGTGAGAAATAAGGATCTAATTTCATTTTTCTGTATATAACTGTCCAGTTTTCCCAGCACATTTTTGAATAAGCTGTCTTTTCTCCCATGTTTATATCTTCCACCTTTGTCAATTATCAGATGACTATAGATTTGTGGGTTTGTCTCCATGTCTTCTGTTCTGTTCCGTTGGTCTTCATGTCTGTGTTGATACCAATACCATGCTGTTTTTGTTACTGCAACTATGTAATATAATTCCAGATCAGGCATTGTAATGCCTCCTGCTTCATTTTAGGAATTTGATTTCTTTGCTCAGAATTGGTTTGGCTATTCTGGGTTTCTTATTTTTCCAAATGAATCTAAAAATTGTTTTCTCTATTTCTGTGAAGAATGTCCCTGGTGTCTTGATAGGCATTACATTGAATCTGTATAGTGATTTTGGCAGAAAGGCCATTTTGACTATATTAATTCTGCCTGTCCAAGAACTTGGGATATTTCTTCCATCCTTTCAGGTCTTCTTCAATTACTTTCCTCAGTGTTCTATACTTTTCATTATAGAGATCTTTTACTTTTACTTCCTTGGTAGGATTAATTCCTAACTTTAAAATATATATATATATATATATATATATATATATATATATATATATATATATATACACACACATACAGATAGATAGTTATTTTGAATGGGGTGGTTTTCCTGATTGCTTCCTCAACAGAATCACTGCTGAAGTGTAGGAATGCTATTTATAAATGGACATTGAACTTGTATCCTGTTATGTTGCTAAATTCATTTATAAACCCTAGAAGTCTTCTGGTGGAGTTTTTTGGGATCTTCTATGTTTAGGATCATATCATCAGAAAACAGAAAAAGTGTAACTTCTTCCTTTCCTGTTTGTATCCCTTTGATTTCCTTTTAGTCCCTGATTTTTGTGGCTAGAGTTACAGGACTATATTCAAAAGAAATAGTGACAATGGACAACCTTGTGGTTTTCCATCATTTAGTGGAAATGCTTTCAGTTTTTCTCCATTTAGTATGATATTGGCTATGGGTTTTTCATAAATGGCCTGTACAATGTTAAGATAAGTTCCTTTGATCTCTAGCTTTTCCAGTGTTTTTAACATGAATGGGTGTTGGATGTTATTGAAAGCTTTTTTTGCATTTATTGAGATGATTGTGTGATTTTTATTCTTAATTCTGTTTAAGTGATGAAATCACATTTATTGATTTGCAGATGTTGAACCAATCTTGCATTCCTGGAATAAAACCCACTTGGTCATGTTGTATTACCTTTTTGATGTGTTTTGAATGTGGTTTGCTAATATTTTATTAAGAATATTTGCATCTATGGTCATCAGAGGTATTGGTCTGTAGTTTTCCTTCCTTGATACATCTTTGTCAGGTTTTGGTGCCAGGGTTATGATTGCCTCATAAAAAGAGTTTGAGAGTGCTCTGTCCCTTTCAATTTCATGAAATAACTTAAGAAAGAGAAGTGTTATTTTTTCTCTAAAGTTTTAATAGAACTCAGCTGAGAATCCATCCCGTCCTGGGATTTTATTTTTTGGAAGGCTTTTGATTGCTGTTTAAATTTTATTACTTGATATTGGTCTGCATAGAATTCCTATACCTTCCTGACTCAATTTGATTAGGTCATATGTGATAGAAATTTCTCCATGTATTCCAGATTTTCCTGTTTATGGGAGTATAAGTTCTCAAAATAGTTTCTGGTAATTCTCTGGATTTCAGAAATGTGTATGATGATCACTCATTTTTCATCTCTGATTTTGTTGATTTGATTCTTTGCATTCTTTCTTTTGGTGAGTTTGGCTAAGTGTTTGTCAATTTTATTTATCTTTTCAAAGAACCAAGCCTTCATTTCAATGATTATATTGTTTTTTATTCTCAAATTCATTCATTTAAGTTCTGATCATTTTTTTTCCTGTCTTCTGCTACTATGGGGATTAACTTGTTCATTTTCTAAGGATTTGAGTTGGAGGAAATTTGAAATATCTCTAATTTTTTAATGTAGGCTCACAGTGCTATAAAATTTCTTTTAGGAATGCTTTCATACTGTCCCAATGATTTTGATATGTTGTGTCTTTGTTCTGATTTGTTTCTAAGAATTTCTTGATTTCTGCTCTCATTTCTTCTTTGTTCCAGAGTTCATTTAAGAGAGTATTATTCAACATGAGAAACTGCTCCAAATCACTAGTAATCAGAGAAATGCAAATGAAAACTACATTAAGATATCATTTTACGCCAGTCAGAATGGCAAAAATGAAGAAAATAAACAATAATAGTTACTGGAGGGGATGTGGAGAGATAGGGACACTAACACACTGTTGGTGGAGCTGCAGACTGGTACAGCCCCTCTGGAAAGCAGTGTGGAGAATCCTCAAAAAACTAGGGATGAGCCCACCATACGACCCTGCTGTTCCACTCCTGGGAATCTATCCAGGGGATTTAGAATCAGCTCATTATAGTGACACAGTAATATCTATGTTCATAGCAGCTCAATTTACTATTGCTAGACTATGGAAACAACCCAGATGTCCCTCACTGGATGAATGGTTCCAAAAACTGTGGTACATATATACTATGGAATTTTACACAGCAATTAGAAACAATGATATTGCAGCCTTTGAAGGTAAATGGATGGCTGTGGAAGAAATTATGCTGAGTAAAATCATCTTAACCCAGAGAACCAAGGGTCGAATGTCTCCACTCATCTGTGGAGGCTGGATCTAGACCCTGGCCATTGAGAAAGGTGGTCTATTATCATGTGTTAAATCCAGATAAGGTGTAATGTTATACAATTTAATACATTTTTAGAGATATTGTGGGAAGGG